>JAGVVM010000395.1:0-23002 GCA_019149425.1 Psidium friedrichsthalianum | reverse complement strand
AAATGTCTTGTGGTTCTATTCCAACTGATCGCTTCGATCGGAGTCGTTGGACCCTTCAAATGGTTCGTTTTCCTATCGGCGACGAGTTTGTTTTCGTTACCCGAAATTCGTGTTTGGCCCATGTATGACATATATTGATTCCAGCGACCTCAGACTCATTTCTAGGTTCAAATATTGATTTTAGTCTATGTTTTCATTCTCGGTCCAGCCTATGTATATAAGTTCGGTTCACCTAGCATCATCGGATCTAACGTTCGATTTCCAAAATCCGTTTGCTGCCGCCCGCTGCCGCCTCTGTTCAGCTTGTTTCCCTGGCTTGTTAGCCGTTATTTAGGTAAGTTTTATTCTAATCTTGAGTAGGGCATTGGATTATTCATGGACATTAGCTCTATGATGCGATTAGAGGTAGTTCAGGTTCAACAAATTTGTCTGGTTAGAGCTATTTGTGAAAATCGATTATGTGGGTCCTATTACTCCCCTCGTTGCGGATGCACTGTGTAGCCTCGAGAAATTGCTGTTCTTGATAGTTAGACCGACGTTTGGTAGGCTTGGGTGGCGTTGTGTCGAAGTCGAGATTCAAGTTAGAATGCCAATTGAGCAATCGACGGAACCGGAACAGATTCCAGGCAAAAGTGAGTGGCTTAGTATGAATAATAAGGACGTGACGATTGTGTTATGAGCATGCATTAGTATGCACACTTCAGATCTTATAGTTGCCTCCATGATATGATAAGGAATTGCATGATTAGGTTCGATCTGAGAGTATCTGTTATCATGAGCGAGATTAGAGGGCGAACTTGCTGAGCGTTAGCTCACCCCTGCTTGGGGATCACTTTCAGATGTGTAGGTTTGGCATTGGATCGAATGATGGAGACGATGAAGACAATGGATTGGTGCCATAAGAAGAGGGCGAGTGTTGTTGGTCTGCTTTTCCTTTGCTCAATTGTGGTAAGGGATATTGTATTGCTTCCGCTATTTGGATCGTTAGGTCGGCGACAGGTTCCTGGGATGTCGCGCGTTTATTATCGACCTTCGAATCGTCGTGCAGATGTCGCGCGCTCGTGGAGGTTCGGGGCGTGACATCCCCCTGTTTTGGTATCAGAGCGGTCAGTGGAGTGATAAGGAGTGACGATTTAGAGCAAGGATAGCTCGACCAGAAGTGTATTCGAGGTTTGGGAGCGATAAGGGTGGTTGATCTATTGGATAATCAAGTAGATCGACCCTAGTGTTTGCTAGCTTTGAGCAAGTCTTGTTTGTCGCATGAGTATGCCTATAATTGCTAGGCTTGAATCGTTTGAGCTGAGTGATTTGCAGTGGATTCTGCTAAGTTGCAGGTGCAACTGGATTGAGGTGAGAACCTAGGCCTTGATTGTTATGAACTAGCGATAGTTGCCTTGTGGCCGCTTGTTGGATGAGAACTTTATCGATCAATGTATAGCTTGATGATCTTTGTGCTTGATGGGGCAGTATAGTGATCGATAATGTTAAGCCTAAGATAGGGCTTGATGTGAGTGAGTAGTATGTGAGGAGGAGGACAATCATGCATTGCACGTGTTATTTTGCATCAAAATTTGAAGTTTGAGAAACGTACATGCAGAGTTCATGACATTGTTTTGTGGACTTGATAAACCGTCGCTTGGTATGGGACAAGCTGTACGGGATGCCTAAAAACCGTAGTGAGACAGGGTATGGGACGTGTTGAACGGGATCTTCTTAGTGAGGTGCCTGACTTGGGGACGAACCAGGCGAAAGCTGGTGGCCTGTAACGACCCGGTCTGACGAGGGCGGGGAGTGATCGCCGGAGCTAGAGAGAGCTCGGACAAGGTGCGGCTCCTGGCAGGCTTCTAAGATGGCGACGGGGGCAAGAATGAACCAAGTCACGCATTGAAAAGTGGGTCTAGGCGTTGTGCGAAGTCTGACTTATTTTGAAAGATACATTGCATTAAAGTTGATTTTCGAAAAAAAAAAATATTTTAGAAAAATGCATAGCATTGCACATGAGGAATTGAAATGGTGGATGAAAGTTTAAAGTGGATTGAGATGCCTTGATTGAGGAATGCCTGAATGCCTTGTGGATGTTGGTGAAAATCGAGCATTTGTTGTGTACCTCCGTAGGTGATCGGAGAGGGCTTCTGTTATGTGATCAGGGATGCCTTGTTTTGTGATGAGACCCACACGAGCGAGTCGGCGAGTGATCCGATCGCGTCGTGGTGGGTGTGAATTATGTGAAATGTGCTTGAATGACCGTAACCAACAGAATCCTGGCATGGCATGTGGTTCTGGCATCGAGAATTGGCAAGATGAGATATGTACAATATCAGTGATAAGGATGATCTGCCTGAATGTATACTGGACGTGGTAAGTCCATTGAGTGGTGTCATGTAAATTGACGAGTATGAGAAGCGAACTTGAGACGTTCATGGAGTGATCATGAGCGAGTGGCCTAGTAATATCGCCAAGTAGATTTATGATCAGTGAGGTGGGTAATGACCCTGAGAATGGTTAAGAGTGTGAGATGTGGTAACTAAGGAGGATAAATGATCAGAGTGCGCAGCGAAAAGCATAATAAGCCACATAGTTGAGTGAGACAACGACTGTAAGGGTCTTGATTTGCTAGAGGAAGTAAAGGACAAGTTTCGAGGACGAAACTTCTTAAGGAGGGGAGATTTGTGACATCCCGAAATTCGGACAATTATAAGATGAATGAATTTGGATTTTTGGGATTAAGAGACAAATATTGGACATCGCCTCGAAAGGCTCGAAATTGGCCGATTGGTTCCAGAGTGCCGAGAAGAAAGGCAGTAAATTGGAAATGACCGTTTCGCCCCGCCGATTTTCTTTAGACTCCCTAGACAGTGGGTAGTGGAATTTTTAGTGAGATTAGAATTTCAATCTAGTGCGATCTCTTGACCAATTCCGTTCGCGCCCCAATTTGTCCAGTTTGAGTCCGATCAGTCCCAATTTGCACGAATCTCGAGAAATGTCTCGTCAAATATCAAATCAATCACTTCAATCGCGTCAATCGACCATCGGTCACCATCAGTCAAACTTTTGACCGGTCAACCCGTGAATAGTGCGGTCAACTCGTGAATAGTATTTTTCAATAATTGGAAGATATTTTCTCTCTCTCCTCTCTCTCTCTCTCTTCATTTGGCCAGCCAACATTCTCTCTCTATCTCAAAAATTTCGTGGCTCATCCTCTCTCTAATCTCTTTCTCATTTTCTCTCGGTTTGGTCCATCGGAGCTCCGCTGTTCACCGCCCGTTTCGCCGCCCAAACGTCGTCATTTTGAGACGCCCTTTTATCCCATCTTCATCATTCTCTCTAGAAGTTCTCACACCAAAAATCAGCTCAAGATGAGCCCTGGAACCCCCTCAAACAGAGCCAAAACCGGACCCTGCACAGGCTGATCCCAGTTTTCTGCTGCCAACTTCAACTGGCGCGACCGAAATCCGACCGTTGGATCATCGTGATTTTTGGGTATGTTGTAGTTCAATGTCTTGTGGTTCTATTCCCAACTTGAATCGCTTTCGATCGGACGTCGTTTGACCCTTCAAATTTTCGTTTTCCTATCGGTCGACGAGTTTGTTTTCTGTTACCCGAAATTCGTGTTTGGCTCATGTTGACATATATTGATTCCAGCGACTCTAGGACTCATTTCTAGGTTCAAATATTGATTTTTAGTATGTTTTCATTCTGGTCCAGCCTCTGCAAAGTTCGGTTCACCTTAGATCATCGCGATCTAACGTCGATTTCCAAATCCGTTGCTGCCGCCGGCTGTCCGCCTCTGTTCCAGCTTGTTTCCCTGGCTTGTTAGCCTTATTTAGGTAAGTTTTACTTCTAAATCTTGAGTAGGGCATTGGATTATTCATGGATTAGCTCTATGATGCGATTAGAGGTAGTTCGGTTCACAAATTTGTCTGGTTTAGAGATATTTGTGAAAATCGATTCTGTGGGTGTGCTGGATGCACTGTGTAGCCTCGAGAAATTGCTGTTCTTGATAGTTAGACCGACGTTTGGTAGGCTTGAGTGGCGTGTGTCGAAGTCGAGATAAGTTAGAATGCCAATTGGAGCAATTCCGACGGAATCGGAACAGATTAGGCAAAGTGATTGGCTTAGATATTATAATAAGACGTGACGATTGTGTTTTGAGCATGCATTCGTATGCACTTTATTTATTTGCTATGATATGATAGAATTGCATGCTTAGGGTTCGATCTGAGAGTATCTGGTATCATGAGCGAGATTTAGAGGGCGAACTTGCTGAGCTGTTAGCTCACCCCTGCTTGGGGATCATCTTTTCAGATGTGTAGGTTTGGCATTGGATCGAATGATGGAGACGATGAAGACAATGGATGGTGCCATAAGAAGAGGGCGAGTGTTGTTGGTCGTGCTTTTCCCTTGCTCAATTGTGGTCAGGGATATTGTATTGCTCCGCTATTTGGATCGTTAGGTCGGCGACAGGTTCCTGGGATGTCGCGCGTTTATTATCGACCTTCGATCGTCGTGCAGATGTCGCGCGCTCGTGGAGGTTCGGGGCGTGACAGTCCGAGTCAGGCACTCTTGGTGCGGGCCGAGCACCCAGTCTGTAAATTTTTTTTTTATTCTTAAAATAATAAAATATTCAAATATTCAAAATTTGAAAAATAAAAAATTCAGAAAAATTCTAGAAAATCATAAAAAATCGGAAAATGGCTAGATTAGCCTTATTTTCCTAGTTTTAACTTTTAAAACCCCTAAAAATGATGATTTTGCCCCTTTGGGCGAATCGTCCTAAAATTATCCCAGATCTTAATTACACCATTTCCTAAACTCTTAGAGCTTTATGAAGGATGCCATGTTAATTTGATACATTTTATCCGTGCATTTGATTCCTTGATTGTGCCATTATATACCTTGATTGCAATTGATAGGATATACCCCCATCTGCATGGACATGTTAGAAAATAATCCAATTTCGGTACGAAAGGGCGTCGGTGGAAACATTAGCATAATCAACTCCCTAGACCCTTAGTCTTTGATTGCGTAGAATCAAACGGTATCTCATGATCGCTCAGTAAGGTTTTCGGTCTACTTTCCCCAAAGACCAGTGGCAACTCTTTTTGCATGTACACTTTACACATTTCTCCTAATCACACTAAGATCGAATCTGATATAACCCGCTGCAATTTGGTATGGGTCTAGGAGGTCTCGAGCTAAGCTTACTCGGAGGCTTAGTAATCCATTAGCCTGATTTTTTGAGATCGGTCGTGACACTTGCCATCGACCACAAGCGACCAGCGAAGGAAGATGAAAAAGAAAAAAAAGAGAAAGGAAAAAAATAATTATATTTTTTTTTTTTAAAATAATTATCCACGTCAACATCGGTCTTGTCATGTAGGACAGTCGATGTTCTCGTCAACAATTTTTACCAAAATTATCTAGAAAGACTAAGTTAGCAAATTATCAAAATGTTTAGATCTAAATTAGCATAATTAAAAAGTTTAGGACTTTTTAATTAATTCACTCCGAGTTGTCTTCTAAACATTTCCTATCAATAGTAAAGCTTCTCCCCGTTTTCTACTCATACTTGTTTTCCTGGCTTTTCTCTTCTTGTTTTCTCGGTCCTCTGCAATTTCTCCAAAACGAGCTTAAAAACTGATTGTGGAATTTCAAATTTATATGGAGTTTGCGTCCGGGAAGATTACTTTGAAGACGTGAAGATTTTGAAGGGCAAAAAATAAAGGAGGGTTAATTTTAGAGCAAGGCTCTATTTATTCGGAAAAAATCAATGATTTGAAAAAATAATATTTATAAAATCGTTGTTACATCGCTCATAAAAATTAATGAATAAAAACTATTTTAATTGTTAATGGAAAAGTTTAGGCATAAATTGTTGTTGATGATAGATTTTTTTTATTAACTCATTATTTCAAACAATATAAGAGATCATTTTTAGGAGAATATTTTCCAAATCACTCATTTTTTGCGAAATAAACGGAACCTCAATCCAGCTTAAGTTCACAAAAAGCTATCATCACGACATACAATAAAAATAAGAAAAGAAGTATCACATATGCACATGTTACATTCATACATCCTATCTCCTGGAGCTTGGCAATAATTACAGGAGAAAGAATAGTCACAATTGAACAATTTTAGGTTCCTGAATGTTTGTACATCATTAAGTTAAAAGACCATGATACTCTTTATTAAAGATACGGAATCCATTAACGATATTATAGACATAGTCTCATGATCTTAAACCTACCATTTATCTGAGGATTTCAAATCTCTGAGATTGGAAATAGTTTATGTTCTTATTGCCACCTTGAAACCATATATTGGCCACTCATGCTCCACACAAGAATGCTTTTTGTGCATCGGATCGGAGCATCATTTAATAATGACAAGTGGAGTTGCGAGTCTATCTCGGGTGAGAGATTTCGACATTCATATGCAAAGTTCATTAGTCAAGTACACTGGGAAACCATTCAACCCAAAGTACAAACATTTGGTTCTCATACACATGAAAATGATACACATATACAGATGAAGCAAAAGCTTGGCACTCTGGAGTAGGTCTCAGGGCTTGCAGCAATACCATGAAGACAGGTACCCCAAGATAGAAGCCATCAGACTCAGCATCTTTCGGTCGATTCTATCTAACTCATAGATAAATAGTTACCTGTTACCTTTTACTCCATCTTTCTCTTCGACAAATGCCGGCCTAGCAGAAAATGCACATGCAGGTAGTAGATTAAGACTCTCCAAGAAGGCTGGAGTCGAAGAGCTTCAGTCAGAAAGCCCACATGAATTGCTTCTCACACTGAAATCTGCAGCTTCAAGTATTAGAGGTCCACCCACAGGAGCAACACCAGCATAACCACCGCAAATTCTTGGACAGATGGTCATTCTGAATGAGAGATTTCATCTTCATGCTCGTCCAGTATGTAGACCAGGGCCCGCTTTCTTGCAGCTAAAACACAAGCCACACCTCTACTTGCTGTTGCCCAAAAAAACAGCTTGATCTCAGTCCATATTTTTCCCACTAAGGTAGCATGTGTAACAACATTTACGAATGGAATATAGCATTAATGTGAAGGTTGAGAATGAAAGAGCAATAGACAACACATTCAAGTAAAAACTTCTAGACACGAACAAGTTTCTATTACATTTCAGCTTTCTAATTCTTTTGCGAATACCTGCGTCCCTCTGTTGAAATTCAAGTGTCCTTCACAACTTTTCGATGTCCCCAAATCCTCCAAACTGTACTAATTCTCTGACTCTCTGCATTGTTTCTCCGAGGACAATAATGAGGGTAAGACATCTTTCTAACCTCACAAGAAACATCAAGGCAGATAATATTAAAGCTGTTGAACTGTGAAATAAGATACTACGTACAAAGCATTAGAAATAACATGTAAGATACGAAGATTTACATATCGCCTGTTAAGAATCAAGATCAAGAAGTTGTATCAACTTTTAAGTTGAAAGATGCATACTCTGTTCACTTGGTCATCTTACTCCCAGTTGGGACACACCACAGCGGCCGCATGGGACTTCAACTGCTGCAACCACTAGCATTTAAACGTCAATATTAGAACAAATATCATCTTGCATGAATTTGTTGGCTGCATCAGGCTTAGTGGATACTTTGATTGTCTTACACTAAACTCTATAAATTAGAATCCAATTGCATTACTAATCCGAAGACAATACTATGCACCCAACCTGTGTCCTTGCAGTTAAATGCAGTACTTATTTGACAAAAGAAAAATAATTTGTAGAATATCTTATGTTTACAATTAATAAACGATTTATTGGGGTCAAAGATCAAAGCATATAACACATATTGACTCATGCAATCCATCTAACTAAACAATCATCCCAACTTGTTTAGCAACCTGACCTATCTCGACCTATTTATATTTAGTTCAGTAAGTTTAATGACAATCAATCGGTCATGTTTGTATTGGGATGATCCATTCAATCTAACAGTTAAACTGGCTATTCATCTCCTCATTTATTGACCCATTTAACATTTTGTTAAGCTTATCCCTCTCAACTTTGACCTATCTAACAGTTTATATTAACTTGCCATTGGCAAACATGACCAGTAAACATGAATTGCCATCACTATTAGCAGCTGGATGTTCATTCAGCAAGGTTGCTATTTGTACTGCATCATTCAGCTTTTGAGCAATTCACAACATTTCCCAAGAGAGATCAGAGAAGAACACATTCTGATGACAAAATTAATAGAAGAAGAGGGAAGATAGAGAACGCACAGTAACCAGAAAATGTTAATCAAAATTTGTTAAGTGAGGCAAAGTGTCATAACAGTACAAGGTAACTGAGAGGGATAGCGGTCACTTAATATGGGATTTCTTTGGGCTAGTAGGTCATCTAAAGCAAGGGGAATCTATATATTTTTGGCAACATCCAATCCATTATCTCAATCCGCAAACATATCTTGTTGCTCCGCTTTGGAACCTCGAGGTGGAGTGGATCCATGAAAGCTCACTTCAGTTAAGGATCACAAGTGTTACTAGTATCTACAACCTAGGATCTCAACAGAAACCATTCAACGATTGGCTCAAGTACTATAGTGCACTCTAAACCGTGTTCTCCAAATCCAAAAGACAATATGATGCGGGAAACATTCAGATGTTTCTGGTGAAAAAATGCCTCCTCTCTAAATTTTTCCAGTGAGAATGGATGGCAAGAAGTGCTGTGGCGAGGCATCTAACCCTAAGCTCTTACAAATTTGAATTACCAAGAGATAGGGTCATATAAAAAATTAACATACTTGGATGCAGCTCCCTCTACAATCCAAGTCTCTGTGCTTTCTCCAATTCCTAACTCCATCCTTCTTGACCAGATTGTCATACAAGTATGCAGCATAGCTTGAGATATCCTATCAACAATTAAGTTGAACTCCCACTAGCGAACTTGATTAAAATGATGCGACAGAATGCCCCTCTGTAATCAGAAGAAGATAAATTAACTTCAAGCAGTACAAAATGTGAGAAACTTTCCTGCCTATACTGTACAATCTAGTATAAATTAAATATCTCCTTGTAGGCAACGCTCAATCAGTAGAAAAGAGGAAGAAGATAAGCCAAAAGTAGCATTACATTGTGAGAGTCAGCATTAGAGATCTAAGGAAGACTATCTAGGAGATGGTATTCTGCAAGGCCTAAACCTACCAACTCCAATCTAGTCTATCTAGCATAAATAACTTTCCCTTCAATTCCAGTTCTTTCTTTTCATGGAGACTTTAACTGGTGTACCAAAACAAGATGGCAATGCAGCAGTATGGCACACTTCCGGTTGGTCGAGACGACTGTTGGTTAAGTTAGGGAAAATATCCCCTAAGGCACCAACCTTGTCTAAAAGTTGATAGGAATCTATGGCGCGTATTACTAGAAGTCCCTCCATTCAACCGATATCAGCCTGGAATTCTTTACTTGCAACTAAGTCATCTCTAGATTTCCACCTGTATCGCCATCATGCACTCTTCATTTTCTATAAAACACAAAATTTAGTTCAATGTTGTCTTCTCATTTAGACTTTCAAGCACTTCTATATTCATCCAATTCTCGATCAAATGTAATTTGAACTATGCAGTTACAGTGGTTCCCATGGGGAAAAGGGAAGCGTAGCACATTGAGGAAAAGCAAAAGAAGTAAAACGAGATATGGTCAATGACTCCAAGGGCGCACCAAGCCATCATTGAAGAAACGAACATGCTCAATTTAAAAGGGAACCTTCTCTAGTCGAAGCAATTAACAGGAGAGACTGTCCACAGCCTCTGCCAATTGAAGCATGAAGCACCCACCTTCGAGTCCACCTTTGACCATCGCCAGCAAATCCTTCTCCGGATTCCACCCTGCCATCTTCACCTGCCAGTAGGAAATTGAGCAAACTTCACAAACCCGTGTGGGAACATTTGAGTTGACCTGCCTTTCAGTTTGCAAAAGAAAGCTGAACGGGATCCAAACCTGAGAAGCCAGCAGTTTGTTGAACTGAAGCCAAAACGGAAGCACACCCGTCGGTCCTTCGTCGGTCTCCATAACTAAAAAGTTCCACGAGCCGCCGAAAATGCAGCACCAGCTGCTGGAACAAATCGTGAGGAGGCGAGCTGAACGAGAACTTGTGAAGGAGCTCAAAAACCCAGAGGAAAGCTTGAGGCTAGTTAGGGAACTATTGAGATATTATCCCACATCGCTTGTCAAAGGGTCCTAAATGTTATTTATATGTGGTCTCCCTCCAATTAGTAGCTTAAGATTTTGGGTTGAATTTTCTAACAAGAGCGGAGACGAGTGAGAGAGTGAGGTAGTCTGAGAATTTGCAGAGAAAATTGCAGAAGACAGAGAGACCTGATTACAGGAGCAGAGGCGGAAAGTTCCAGCTCTGCAAAGCTTCTGTCGAATAGAAATCAGGACAATGTGGGATGACAACATGTGAACATCCTTTACCATTCCAAGGATGCATTGTCAGTTTGGAGAAGTTCAAGAGTCGAGTTTGGAGAAGTTCAAGAAACATCAAGCTCCTGATCCTTTGATGGTTTCCTATTAAAATTGCCTTGGGAAAGCTCTCTTGGATATTTCCAGCACTTACATCAACCAGTGGAATGCTAACGAATCCTGCTAGTGAGTCAGATGAAATCAATCCAGCAACTAACATCAACAAATTACCAGTAATACTCCAAAGTTTACGGACCTTTATTTATTAAACTCGAAATTCTTTTTGAACTCTTCGGATCCAACTAATGGTGCATCTAACATCATCAACCACAGAAGCTTAGTTCAAGGTAGCATAGTGAATTCAACTCACGTTGCTTGCTTTTTTCCCTATCATCATGTGCTATTCATGTATGAGAATTAATGACAGTTTCCAAATGGCATATAGGAAAGCGAAAAGTTTCCTGCATTTTTCTTTTCAGCACGAAAATGCACTAACAAGAGCTTACGCACAATATAAGGGATTATTTCAGAATACAGTACAGTCGATTATGTCAAAAGACATTCTAGTTAATGTCTGCCATCTTAATTATTTGCTTGGCTAAAAAGTTCAGGTATATGACAGATTGCTTCACCAACTCTACAAACATCAAGATGCATTATTTAGGATAATCTATTATTAGCCTTGGACTTTTACGTATATCTTGGATTCAGACAAATGAACATGGATTCATAGTTAGTCAGAAAAATTTGAATTGCGATTCTCCAAAATCTTATCCAAATATTTCATGCTGGTTTTGCTTCTGGCCTGTTTGCTAGTTCTTCCATGACCACAACACTAGGAGAAGAGCCTGTTCTTGCATTTAACGTTTCTAGACTGATGTGGTTACCTTAATAACCTAATGCAGACAGTTCGGTGAGATAAAATGTGTGGAACACAATGGTTGGACAAATTTTGTTCCAAGTCAGTAGAGTATGCATACTAAGGGATGCCCTCTAAGTGTACCTCAGAAACATGCAGTCATCAACTTTGAGAGCAGAGCAAAATAAAATCTCACATTACAAGAACAGCCATATAGAGCCCTTGATTTAGCATTTCTCGACCTATACGATTACCTTTAGCATTGTATAGATCGGTTTTTATTCGGTACTTCCAGCATTCCAGAATCAATCAAAACGCTGAGAATCTTTCTTTTTCAGCATAGGATGAAGGGTCTTACCTGAAGACTAATGACTGATGCGCTTAGAAAGCCTTTTCATCCATTTCCATTACTGGCCTGATAAGCAGAATCATATTGCCAAAGCACACATTAACTTCCCTGAACATCTCCCACGGATTCCTTTAATTCAAGTAAGAAAACAATGACACTGTTGACCAGGAAAATAATAATGACAAGATCATAAATCTTGAAAGAAACTCAAGCAGGAAAAGCAAATGAAAATTGGGCAGTAGATCTCAAAGGAGCGGAGGCAAGTAATCTGCTTTATGTACCTTTCTTAGAAAAAGTGGATCATCTCTAGTATCTTGACTCATCCGAGTCAACATCTGGAAATCTAAATTCTAGAAATGCATCAAATGCCTCTCTCTCATAATTTTGATAAAGCCGCGTTCCAGATAATTCCGGAATTGTTTTTAGTGACTTACATCCAGAAATGTCCAATTCCACTAGTTGCTCCAATTTCTCAAGCCCTCGAAGCTCAGCCAATTGCTCGCAATTTCGCACAATCAAACTCATCAAGCAGGTAAAAGATGACAAATCAGGTAAGATCTCAATTGAGGAACATCCTGAGATAGCAATAAGTTTTAGAGATACTGACTCTTCAAGCCCCGGGATCTCCCGAAGTTCATGACAGTTTGACAGGAACAATTTTTGTAAATTATGAAAACTCGACAAGTTTGGTAATTCTGCTAAGGACTTGCAATCTTCAATCCATAAAATTTCGCAGGATGGGAATCTCTCTAGGCTCTGAATATCCTGAAGCTTGTCACAGCACTTGATCATCAACTTTCTCAAGGTGTCAAAGCAACATAAAATTGGTAAACTTTCGATTGAAGCGCACCAAGAGAGACCCAACATTTCCAAGAACTCCAACTTATCGAGGCCTTCAATTTCGATTAAGTTTTTGCAATCTGAAACATCTAGTTGCTTCAGACTCCCAGATTTTGGAAGGTCTAGCCTCTCAATTGAAGCGCACTCGGAGATACTCAGCTCTTCCAAGAACTCCAGCCCATTGAGACCTTGAATTTCTACTAAGAGTTCGCAACATTTAACATTTAATATCTTCAAACGCTCAGATTTTGGAAGGTGCAACTTTTCAATTGAAATGCACCAACAAATATTTAGCCTTTCCAAAAACTCCAACCTATCGAGGCCTTGAATTTTGGCTAAGTTTGTGCATGATTCAGCGTCCAATATCTTCAAACTCCAGGATTTTGGAAGAAGCAGTCTTTCAATCGAAGTGTAAGCGATATTCAGGTTTTCCAAGAACTCCAACCTATCGAGACCTTGAATTTCGACTAAGTTATCGCAACCCTGAACATCCAATATCTTCAGTCCCTCGAACTTTGGAAGGTCCAACCGTTCAATCGAAGCGCAAAACTGGATAGTCAAGCTTTCCAAGTATATCAATTTATCAAGACCTCGAACTTCAATTAGATTCTCGCAACTACAGGCAGATAATGTCCTCAGATGGTTTAACTGTGAAACATCCAGTGTTTCAATAAGTTGACAGTAACCGATTTCCAAGACTTCCAACTTCGATTGTGGTAATTCTGATTGTTCAACATCTGTCAGCTCCTGGATGCACTCGAGAAATTCGCAGTCACTAATTCGCAGTTCCTTGAGATGGGTTAGGTGGGAAAGTGAAGGCAAGTTGCGACTTCGACAGGTGACATGCAAATATGTTAAGCTGGAGGGAAGGCCTGGCAGACATTGGAGCTCCTTGCAGCCACAAAAATCAAGGCGTTGTAGGCAAGAAAGATTACGCATGCTTTCTGGCATTTCCCCTTTCAGATTTTTGCAATATGAAGCATCTAAATCTCGGAGCTTTCTCAGCCTCCCTACACCGTTGGGTAATTCTTCTATGCCGGCTTCAGAAATATTTAGAATTTCTAGATTCTCCAAAGACCCTATGCTTTCTGGTATTTCCCCTTCCATATCTCTGCAACATGAAGCATCTAAATGCTGGAGCTTTCTCAGCCTTCCAATGGCGTTGGGTAATTCTCTTATACCACTCCAAGAAAGGTTTAGAATTTCTAGATTCAGCAAAGATCCTATGCTCTCTGGTAATGCAGTAAGGACCGGAGTATGTTGCAGAAGGAGTTGCCGCAGCGCTTTTAATTTACCTATTTCTTCTGGAAGCTCCGTGAGGCTCGTACAGTAGCACAACTCCAAGCGAAGGAGGGCCTTCATGTTCCCAATTGAAGAGTCGATTTGCTGCAGTCTCGAACAAAAATTGAGGATCAAAACCTCCAAATTCTCAAAAGCTGAGAGGAAGTTCGCATTTTCCAAGGACTCACAATGGGAAAGGTCGAGAAATTTGAGCTTCTCTGCCATCTGGTGAAACAATAATTTATGCTTGTAGGTTAGTCTAGAGTAATTATGATACCAAAAAAAAAAAAAACCAACTTGTTCTTACCATGAAAGAACTCCATCCCTGCCACCTCTCATTTATCTCACTCCTTGACAATTCCAGTACAACTAATTTTGTTGCGTGAAAATTGTTTACTTCAAAATTCGTAGGACAATTTGGCCATCGAAGCCATCTTAACTCCTCAACCGAGTCCATAAAATCACCACTGAGATGTGCCCCATTCACGTAAAGAAATCTTAAACTAGTCAAATTCTTGAACTGCTCTTCTGTGTGAATCGCACCATCTCGCTTAGCTACTTCGCCGGAGCCTTCTGAGCTGCCTTTGCTCAGATAAATGGCCTCAATCTTTTCCGTTCCCTATTAGCAAGAATCAAGATTCATTAATACTATATCCAACTAAAGTAGTAAAGCAATCTAATCTCATTTGTTCATATTGCCAATGACGTGCATGAATGTGCTCAAGAGACTAGCAATGTAAACATTTGATTTTCCTATTACGCCAATAAACAGCATTCGTAAAGGCTAACAAAATGAAGGATGTCAACTTCCATTTTGAAATTTGATCATATGCATTCGGATCTTAAAAAGAATCATGATGCAATGGCTCATAAGGAGCAAAAACTTTACAACTTGTAATCTTCTTCTTTCTGGTACAGTAGCTTAATTACCATACTAGCTAAGACATGCGTGCAATGCACGAAATTTAATCAAATTGCAATGTGCAAAATCAAAAGTTGATTTGATCAATTTTAATAGATATATGTTTTTCTCTCTCTATAAATTTCATATTAACTTCGTGTTTATTACTCGACTGTGCTATTTTCACGACAAATAAAAAAATGACATTTTATTTATATATAAAATATACAGCATATTTGTTTTTCTTTGGTTAGTTTAGTTTATTTAATCAACGAAAGACATAATAAATGGACATTGGCTTAGAATTTGTTAATATATGAATTGGCTCTTGAGATTATGCATGGGTCGCATGTTGAGATTGCATATATGTTCCAATCTGTTGAGCAACAACCCGAGTCAAACCAAATGATGGATTAAAAGCAATAGAATTTGATTATTTATCTCTTGGACTTTTTATGAAGAAAAGGTAAAACATTTCTCTTTTTGATGGTTATTGTATAAAATACGTTTGATGTTATTTATGTACATACATGGGCATGCACGCGCACACACACATATATATATATTTATTTATAATTTATGTACCTATGTTATTCGGTAAGTGTTAAGCCAGTCATGAGAAATGCCGGCATCTTAGTCCTTTATATTAATTTTAACTTCTAGATTTAATGATTCATATGATAAGTAGTTATGGTTTACAATAGCATACTAGAGTCATTTATTGCATGTGACGAAGACGTAAATGAAGCAATTACAGAAATTCAAGATCTTGCCAACATTGAATACCCTATCAATTATCTAAAAAAATTGAAAGTATCTCATTCTTGGAGATAATTTCGTAATACCCTCTTTAAGAAAAATCTTAGATAACGCTACAATACTTACTAAGAGAGAGCAACCTCCTACTTTCTAATTACTTAGTGCTTGTGCAGTAGAGCATGCACTGAGTAGGGAACCAACATTACCCTAAAACAATAGAACATGGACTAAGTGAGCAAAAGAACAAAACGGTTACCTTATTCTTCTTTAGCACTTTCTGGACTTCTTCGGAGTCCCATAACCTGCTACGGTTTTGAGGCTCCCGCTGGTTTTCCTCGCAAACTATTTCCCTACCAAGATCTCTCAGTTGGTCATGCATTCGCAACTCATGATCATCTCCAATTTTTATTAATGACATCAATCTCAATACTTCAATTCCCTCCTCAGGGAAAAAGCGACAGGCCTCCCACATGTAGAACGCGATCCTCTTGTCAGTGCCAATGAAAAAGCAAGCGATATCTAAAAATATTTGTTTTTGTTCATACTCTAATGCTTCGTAACTGATCCTTAACTTTTCTCGCACTTCTTTAGGAGGCACTTTTTTTAACTTGTCCATTGTACTTCTCCAGAATGCTAGCTTTTGTCCGCACAATAATGAACCTAAAACCACAAGGGATAAGGGAAGTCCTCTAGTTATGGATACAATTTCACAAGCAAGGTCCTTAAAGTCCCTTAGAGGAGAGTCCTTTCGAAACGCATGCTTGCTAAATAGGAGCAAAGATTGATCTTTATCCATTTCCTTATGGTCATAGGCGTAGTCCACTCCAACTTCTTCAAGAATCCCCTTGTTTCTGGTCGTAATAATGATCTTACTTCCCGAAGAAAACCAATCACGGTTACCAGCCAAACACTTCAACTGAACGACATTATCCACATCATCGAGAAGAACTAGGACCTTTTTACCTTTAAATTTGGATGAGATGAACTTAGTCCCTTCATCATCATTACGAACTTCATTTTCTCGCTTCAATATATCATGGATTAATTGATTTTGTAAGTAATGTGCGCCATTACGCTTCCATGATTCCCTTATATCACTAATGAAGCTACGATGTTCAAATTGATTGGAGAGCTTGTTGTAGATGGCTTTAGCAAGAGTAGTCTTACCAATGCCTCCCATTCCATGGATGCCAACAAATAGGGTGGCATGAGATTTATTCTCCACAAATTCCATAACATTCCTTGCATGACTATCAATTCCAACTAAATTCTCAGAAACAACCAACTCAAACTTTTTCTTCAGTTCACTCAACACTTTTCGGACAATGAATTTTACCAACTTTGCTTCAGACCTGTCAAATGTGAAAAGAGTTCAAATATGTAACAACAATAATTTTATATTGTTTTTTTTTTTTTGTATCGAAGGTGTCTGGGCCAGCGGCCGTACGGATCGCGCACCTCAACTAATTCTCTGGGAGGGCTAGCGCAGTATCTCACTGCCACGACCCTCCGCTTAAATCACCGGCACCCAGTGAGGTTCAAACCCAAGACCTCTCGTGAAAGGACTAGAGCGCAAACCAACTGGGTCACCGATAGGTGGGTATAATTTTATATTGTTTATCTATTAAGAACACAATAATAAATAAATCAGGGGATAAATAAAAAAGCTTTAAGAATCCTTTTGTCACCTCTCCACATATTATCTTATATGCTATGACTAAAGTGGGAAATGCCGGTGGTTGCTTCACATGGCATGCCTCATTCCACTATTGCTTCAACATAATTTATTAAGCCAAAACAGACTTGAGGGTATCGCTATGAATCTTGAATATTGTATAAAGTACGGATTTGAAACAATATTTAAACTTCTAGTTTGTTAAGGATGTTAGGGATCTCATGACGGGACTTTAAAAATTTTCTAGGGTGTTGAATAAGCAAAAGCCCAATAAGCCAGTCCAGTATGACAGTCAGCCATCACTTAATAAACATGTCATAACTTTTGATGCAAGAATGTGATATTGTGAACTACCTGGAATCCAATTGAGAGGATTTCTCCTTGTTTGCTCAATTCTAGATTGGTGTTCTTATCTGTTTTCATTGCCTCTAGGGATGGTAACAGGTTGTACTTTATTTTCCAATAGTGTTTTTGTAGGGAAGTAGTAGAATAATATGGCCCAAAATAGAGCATTGCTTCAATATATGCAGCTGTATGGATATACATGTTGAAAATAGGAAAATACATTGAAAATTTTAAACATACATATAATAAAGTGAACCTTTTTTCCTTTCCGTATTTACCATCATCTTTGTTCTTCTGTATCGACCAAAAAAAAAAACATTTCTTTGTAAAAATAATATTAATAGGAACTAATCGACGACAACAATGATTTAATAAATGTAACTAGGGAAGATAAAAAATTATGGCTTTGACAATCACCATGCACGGTATATGATGTTATGAGCTTTAAATAAAGATCACCAATAAGTTGCACTATTAATCTAACAAAAATATATGTAATTAGAAAAGTTTGAGACTAAGACTAATGTAACGTACACTACAACATGAAGAAAAATGGTCAATATCATTAAAGCAAAAAACTAAAAAGAATATAAGAGTAAAAGTTCATTCAAAAAAATCTTATTTTCAAGCGAATAGGATCATAACAATTAATCTTAGATTGGTCTATATCATTAAAGCAAAACCTAGAAAGAATGATAACTTATACAACTCATGCATGGCAGCATTTTACAGCCAGCAAGATCTTACTCTCTCTGTGTGTGTGTGTGTATATATATATAATATAGTTATGAAAATGAAGCAGGTAAGAATCAGAGCAACCAGTGAACACCCACATATATTAAAGAAGTAGAGAATGTTTTGGTGAGAAATTTTACCCATCGGCTCGTATCCTTTCAAGGTGCTGACTTCAAGAAGTGCTTGCTTCCATTTCCCCAAAATCGCTGGATCGAAACGCCTCTTAAGCAAACGCCTCTCACGCTCGTGAAATGCATCTCCAAAACTCCCAATTTGATGCCCCACCTCAGCTGTTTCACTTGATAGAATATAGGCAACACTGTCTGCCCATTATTGTTCTTGCACTCCATTATTTGAACCAGCTCATCTAGGCACCAACTGCTTGCGCCATAATTTACTGAGAGAATGGGGATCAGGATCTTACTATTCTGATGGCTGCCATAAGATCAGGTTTGATGTCCTCGCCTTGGCGGAGCTCATATCGTCTCTGAAAGCATCAATTCCGGCTTCAAGAGCCCATTGTAGAGGTGATCGGTAAAGCTATTTCGAGTATCCAAGCCTCTGAAGCTCAGAACACCTCGTAGCAGTTTCCAGTCGACGCGGTCAACGAACAAGATGCACCTTGTTAGTTTCTGTCGAAGACGAACTAGATGCAACATTCTCAGTTTCCATCGGAGACGAACTAGATCCACCGGCATTAGTTCTCATCGGCGCAGTCATCGAAACCAGATGCACCAGTATGACATCTTCTGCATTTCTTCGCGCATAAGCTTTCTTCTTGTTGAGAAAATAGAATGCCAGCCCCGGGAGAAGGATCAGTGCCACAAGCTCGGCGAAAGAATGCCAAACATGAGACGATCCATTTCGTCTTTGCTCTAATCTGCCCTTGATTGTCGCAGTCAAATCTAGCGGAGAAAAGATCAGAACTGCCTCTCTCAGGAAACTGGAAATGCTTCTTTTTGCCCATTCTCTTGTTGTTTGATCTAACATAACGGAGCCAGTTGGCAACCACAATTGGAATTAAGAATTCATTCACCAACCACGTGGTTAGAGCCAGTTGGCAACCACAATTGGAATTAAGAATTCATTCACCGGGAACCGCAACCTCGTGGTTAGAGCCGTTGTGTTCATCGCAATATACAAAAGAATCCAAGATAATAGAAAATGTTTGCTATAATTTCAATACACGGAAACGGTGGATTTGTTGGAAGATTAAAGGTGGAGAGGGAGAGACACTCTTGGGGAAAGACGGGAGTGTGAAATTGATTTGCGGGAGAAGATGAAAAGTGGGGATGGCGAGAGAGAGAGAGAGAGAGATGGAGATTCGTAGGTCCAACTTGGGAGCAGGTCTCACTTGTCAAATAAAAAATAAGACAGCTGAGAAGAAATGAGCAGAGTAGTGGATAATATTCATTTTTTTTTAATCATCCTATCTCCAACTTTCCTCGGTTAGACTTTTGCTCGCCTCTCTAAAAGCAAGGAGTTAAATCCTATACTTATAATACTAGCATCCCTATTCTCAATCCATTTACCAGAGGCTGCATGCCTATTGGCCTATTGACATTTCTTGAATACTTAATATATTTTGGAGAAATGACACAAGTGATTTATGAATTTTATTCAATATATAGAAACCATTTATGCATTATCCCATATAGTTTAGACTAGCTCAGAACAGATAAATACATACAAAATGTCACGACAGTGATGCGGGGCACGCTTAGTCTAGTGATTGCACTGTTGAACTTTCCTTTTCTTTTTGTTTAATCTATTTTCCATAAAAAAATATATATTTAAACTCTTGATCCAACTCATAATTTACCCTTCTCAATTTGAGCCTGTTAAATATTGTCGTATCAAACTGATAAACTTCATTTCACTATGTAATACTGCATTATCAAATGATCGCTTATCCTAAAATCTATATTAAGGCCTCTCGAATAGAAACTCTAAATTGATTTGTGGAAATTATTCCTGATATCACATATGATGTGCACTAGCACGTCCTCCTGCAATATGTACATAACTTGATTGACTATTTGAGCCAAGTAGGGGATCCATAGTTTTCTTAGTAAGGGGATATATAACCCAAAGAAAGCTTAGAGGACAACCTGGCGACTGATTATCCGACTCCTTAGGGGAATCAGGGAAGGACCCTGTAGGCCCTGTGTGCTCCTAATTGTACTTTTAGGTTTCCAGTACCTTCTTCCTTACTACTTCTTGGACAAATCAAAGAGCAACCAATAGCATTAGAGTAAACCCATAGTAAATATAGAAGATAATGGAGAATAACCGAAATAATTTTGGTGACACGCATTTCTAATTCCTTTGTTCAGATAACATATCATAAGTCTTGTCTATGTTCTTTCTTTGTAGAATGTAAACTTTTCCTTTATTTTGCTAGAAAATGAATGCAATGGGCAGATATAGTGGGATGATTCTATAATATAATATAGGACATGGACAGGACAAGCAATGCATCCGATCAAGACACATCAGATTATAATTTCAATGCCGAGTGAGAATCAGTAAGGCATGGCTGAGCGACCAAACCTCACAATGCTCAATACTACATTTGTCTTCTCGTGTGATCGTGTCTTTAATTTTTTTATCAGGCAGGACTTGTTGAGCTCTCACACGACAACCGCCTTCTTCCCTTAGTTGCTTGCCTTGACCTCCTTGCTACACCTTTTTCTTAATCCCTCTCGCTGCAAATCCTTAATCTTCCCCTTGTTGTCACTGCTTCACTGACATGCCTGCAGAACCTCAACCCCAAAACACCTGCGAGTTCGGAGAGATGGATGCATCGTTCTGATATTATTAAACCACTATGCCCATGCCTGTTCACAAGATGAATTTTATGAGTGTGTTTAGACAAAAATTAATCTAGGAGAGTACAAAGAGCACGGTACAAGCCTTATATGGTGCCAAACACGCAAAATCTTGTAAGAAAGTGACAGTTCATTTCTATGTGAATGATCGATTCTAATGCCTGTAAATTTATCTAGTGACAAAACTAGCAAAAACAGCTGGTTAAATTGATTAAACTCTTTTGACCTTTAATATTTAAGTTCATTCCTTAGATATCCAAATCAAAGATATAATGTGATCTTATTCAACTCTTCGGGTGTGGTTAATAGAGAGTGATAGTTATATTTCTCGAAGAAAAGTGGATAAACCACGTTTTACGGCGTAATACTAATTGAGTTAATGATAAATAATAAGGATTCGGTTGCAAGTCTCAAGATATCAAAAGATTGAGATGCACTTTCATTCATTGTGAGCTATAGAGAATTCCCCACAAACAAATCTAAACAATGGAAAGCATCTTTCTGATCAAGCTGGACAATAGTATTGAATACGTTTATCTTGATTAAATGTTTTCGTGACCTCGCCCTCGGAATCAATGCGCTGATTGTCTGGGAATACGTTCAATTTCTAGGAAATAGCCCATAAATATGGTATTACTTTTTTTTTCAATGAAAAGGTTTCGGTGACATGTAGCCAAAACGGTACCTGTCCATATAAAAGGATAATTCTTTAAAATGAAATCAAACTTTGGGTTGTACTTTATTCTGTTCGGATTTTTTGTTTATTTGTCGTGAAAGCATACAACTTTGGGTCCAAGTCCAAATTTGCCCAAAGGATTCCCACCCCTCTCCCTACACACATCAAAAGGCTCTTGTTGTGACACTGAGTTCGATCTCCTTTTTCGGATTTGATACAGAATGGTTATTCATGGAGGCGCTATGAATGAATTACCTCGGAGCTGCCCACTCGGGATAATAACCAAAGGGGAAAGGCTAGTAGGAAATATAAGCACGTGTGACCAAATTGCGTCGATACGCGGACTCCTAAAAGCACCCGTTAGTTTGAGAACTATTTAAAGCTGTTGTCTTATGAATGAGGCCATGAATTAAGTTCTGAAATAGGACAATGGAATATCATGAGTGTCACAGTTGTGAAATTTGAACTTTGCCTCGAAGAAAAGCGAAAAAAATGGGCAGAGGGATATCGAAACGCTAGTGAAAAAATGGCAAAATTAGAAGTTTCTATCGCTGCCCCTGGTGAGCTAGAATCCATGGGCTCATGAGGTAAGAATAATTTAGAGAGGCTAGAAAAATTTCGATGAAATTCCGGTAGTTATTTTCCGATCGGATTGAGCAAAATCAGCATGATTAAGCCGACCGGTCCTGAAATTTCACGAATTTTGAGAAATATCTTGGCGGTCATCTTTTTGACCAATCATGGACAGCTTTGACGAAAAAATATTGAGGCCCAAGCTTGATCAGTCCAAATTCACTGATATTCCAAAAACAGTCAGTTAGTCAGTTAGTCTCTCCTTTCAGGGAATATGATTTTCAATAATTATCTCTAGGATATTTATTGTCAAACCACCTCTCTCTCCTCCAAACTATCCCGCAGATTCTCTCTCTCCTCTCTCTCATCTTCTCCTCCGCGGCCCAGGTTGTCTAGGCCTCAACTCAATCGGCCGCCGACGGAAATCCAACGTTGGATAGTCGGCATTTGGGTATGTGTAGTCAATGTATTATGGGTTCTATTCCACCATTGAAGCACTGACGGATCCGAGGTCGTTGGGCCTTTTGAATCTGCTTTGACATTTCGGTGACGAATCTGTTTTTGATTTCCAGATTTTGGATTTTGGTCCCGCTGATATATATCAACCCGGCTGTCCCTAGAACCCAATCAATGTCATAATCTGTTTTCCAGCTCGATTCAATCTGTTTTAGCACCTTGAACAGCCCCGGTTAAAATAAATCCGCCGGAATACGCCGCGTCGTCGTTG
>JAGVVM010000394.1:0-48423 GCA_019149425.1 Psidium friedrichsthalianum | reverse complement strand
TTATAGGCCCTCGCTTGCGGTTTGTAAGGGTGGCTGACCCTTGTTCAAGGCTTGGTGACCCCGCTGGCCATTGCCAATGAGTTGGGTCGACAGCAATAACAAGAGTTATACTGATTAAATTTGTATCTTTTGACCAAATTGTTAATTTTTAACCTAATTGTTCAATTTATTTTAAATAAAATTTGTATCTTTTGATTTTTTTTTCAATTTTTAGATTTTTTATTTTTGTAAATTGATTAAATTTGTGTCCTTATTTTTAGTATTTTTTTTTCAATTTTTACCTCTTTTAATTGCTAACTAGACCTCACTAAAATCACATCGGCTTCAAATATTATATAAAATAATGTCATGCCAAAATTTTGTTAGGATTCTAGCGGAGTAAATTGAACTTGGCACCGAAATAATTGTTTTTCAAAAAACTTAGCACTCAAATGATCCGATTAAAATTTTTTGCGCCAAAATGATCTCCGTAAACAATTTGTGACACCAAAATGTCCTTTCCCCCCACCATATCTGTCAATTTCCCGTAGCACAGAATGCTAGTCATACCGTGGTGCTATTTATGAGACCATCAAAGGCGGCTGTTTCTTGAAAAACTGGTCTGCTTGATATAGCAAGATGAATTTAAATGATATTCTCTTCGGCAACAGAAATTGGAACTCAGACGACCGACTGTCCGAGGCGACTAGGGGATCATGCATTATACTTCTTGTTTCTTTTATAAGTGTCCTCGACGTGCGAAGGGCATCAGCCATAATGACATTGTGAGATTGGGTTGAAGAAAATGATGCTGTCTAGATCATGCCAGCACACAAATGCCTTACAAAATCATAACAGTGCTACACGGAAAACAAAAAACTAGCATCGACAAGTCCAAGTCAAACTCGGAAATTCAATTTCTCAAGCTATGTATGATCAGACAAAATAATCACCAGATCCACTCCTGCTAGAAGTCCCCCTCCAACGCATCAGTAATACCACGATCTACACGATGGATTACACGATAGGAATTGAGTAAAGCAAAGTAGGTGAATCGCTGACATAGAGCCAAACCTTATTCAGAGCTCCCCTAGAAAGCTCAGCTGGAAGATTAGACATCCCGGGCATTTCAAATTTCTTGATACATTAAGTCATTGCCCCATAATCTCTAGAAGAACCAAAATAGGATGCAGGCTGTGGTGACACGGACATGGTTGAAGCAACAAGAAATTCTTAAAGGATTATTCTAAGCATGACAGAGAGAAGAAGAAGAAGACTTAAAACACAAAAAGTTGCCGTCATGTAAGAAATGAGTTCACATTCCACATAGGACCTTAGTAGCATGCTGAGCTAGCTAACCTTGAGCGGACTCTTCTAACTAAAAATTGGCTCATTGTCATGAAAGGTACATGTTTCTGATCATATTGATTGCAACCAGACGACATAGAGATACTAAGCTGCAATTCTCGACCTGCCCTTTGCTATTCTTCGAGCAATGACTCTCCGACCACCCTTGGTTGACTTTCTGTTTATGTAGCAAAGTGTTACAATTCAAAAGATAAATTTCGAATAATATAAATTCCAAAACAGCAATCAGCTCGTCCATAGGGAAAATATATTGTCGAAAAGGAGGACAGACAATACTACGGAAGTGAGAGAAACAGCAACACGTGGAGAGCTACTGTGTACATAGCCTTCCCATTAATTTGCTATAGCAACCACATCACGATCAGTTTACAACCCTCCTTAAGACAGTAGCTGAGTTATTCACCGTTAAGACTGATTTCTCCATCTATTTCCAAACTAACTGTCTTATCTTAGTCCATCGTTTTTCTTTCCTCAGGCACAGTTACCAGTTTCAAACAACTCGCATTGACGGCAAGCTCACATACAACCATGCATATTGGGAGAGAAGGATAGCAAGCCATACCGAGCAAAGAATCCATGTTTTCTCTTACGCCTAATGGTACTGGGCTGGTATGTCCTCTTTGTGGATAAGAGCATTGGATCACTCGATGAGTTCACATCACCTGCACATGAAAACGAACCTTGCAAACAGTAAGAGAATGTCAAAAGGTATCGGACGAGCAAGCATACGAGAGAGGAGATGTGGATTGCCAACCGAATCCAATGGTTATCCGCAGATTTTTGATTATTTAGTCACCCTTTAATAATACAGTAAACATGACAACAAATTCAGGATAATTTATAACATCACAAATAGAAGGAACACTGTCATGTTAAAAAGAAAACAAAGCTACTTCCACAAGCCTCGAAGAAGCAGGGAGTACTCTGAATCTCAGAAAGCTCGCAGGTCAAATATTAAGCTTAAAATGAACTATCATGCCAACCCCGCTAAAGTCACGGGGAAGACGATGCATTAGAGTGTTTAAGATGGTCAATAACTGTTCATTTCATCAAACTTAAAACTGTCAAGTTCACCAGAGACCATATTGTTAAAAAGACCAAATTTCGCGACATAAACACCCGCGATGCAAATTCCATGGTCCTACTAAACATGGAAACGAAATATCTATCGTCAAGGCAACAACGCAGTAGCTATCAACAAGCAACCAAAAATCGAACCCCAATCACGCGAGAGAGAGAGAGAGAGAGAGAGAGAGAGAGAGAGTATACCGTCAGGTAAGAAGAAGCTAAGAGACGGCATGCCGAAAGGATGAAGGAAACAGTGAGAAGAGGCACGATCGAGCGAATCGGCGTCTCGGGTACAAATGGAGAGAGGTATCGAATTTGGAAACGGAAGGGAACAGCTCGGCGCGATCTCGAGGCTCGGAGAAACAACGCGTTGAGTCGGACTAGGGTTCCGACGAAGGAGAGAGTTCGTCAGAAGCCGTTCGCCAGCGAAGCTCCGTTTCGGATCAGTGATTTGGTCGCCATATTTTCTTGGCTCCGATTGGTGTTGCAGAGATTCTGCTAAAACCCTGGAGATTCTATTGACCGAGAAAGGGTCGAGCCGATGAAGAAGGTGGAAGGTGTGACATTCGGATCTGGAACCCGACCCGAATTCGAACCGTGAGTGTCTAGGGCACGAATTTCTTCAATAGGGTAGTGAAATCACAATGTTCAATCACATGGCGTCCCAAAACCTTTTTTTTTGTTTGGGGGGGGGGGGGGGGGTTGGTTCTCCCTGGTTCCTTCTTACTGTTTCCCACTTTTCGATTTTGGGAAGAGGAAAAATTAATTAATTCACGAATTTTTTTTCATAAATGAAAATAACACACCATTTTTGTCTAACTAACGGTAACGATTTAGATTGCGAAAAAATATAAGAGAAATCACTTTTCTAACTAACCATTTTTTTTGGAAATAATTATATGAAAAACGTTTTCATTTAAAAAACGTTTTTATTATCGTGAATTGAAATTTTAGATTCTATTTATTTCATGAAAATTTAATAAATTGAAAATATTTTTCTAAAAAATCACTTATATCGCTTGAAATAATTAATTAATGAATTTTTTCTCATTATGAACAATAAATCGAAATAGTTAGGGGGTCTACAATAAATGCAAAGAGCAATATCATTAAAATACACCTCCCCAAATTCAAAAAATCTCCAATAATAAAACTAGAGATGTGGATACTTTAACTTCACAGTCAAGCTCGGAAGCATCGTACGTCATATAACCCAAACTAAAGCTTTAACTTGATAAATCAAACTCGATAGTTTTCTTCTCTCTTTTTCCAACAAAAAAAAAGAAATTACAAATATTGATATTAACTTTTTCCTAATCAATTATTACGTTTAAAGCTGTGCATCGAAATCATGTACTTTCATATGTTAACATTTAAAAATGCCTTCATATTCTTAGGCTCCATTATTTCGCGTAAAATAAGTTTTGTAAAGCCTCCGGTGTAAAAATGTATATATAACCAAAAGATGCAAAAGAGGAAGATAAAACCCGGATGTCGTTTCGTGGTGTGCCCTAACTAAAACTCAACCCGTCCGCGGCGGCCGCGAGTCGTTTGCCCCTCTCTCTCTCCCCCCATCAAACGACACCTCGCTTTCAGGTCTCGCGCGTCCGTTTCCTTTCCCAGTTTTTGAAACTCTCCCTCGCTTCCCTCTTCGTTCCTCAGACGGGCTTCCAGTTCCAGGTACACCTTACACATGCACACGGGAACGAACTCGATGATGCCTCTCGATCGCTTGGGAAACGTTGGATGCATCACCAATCCTTGTCGGTGATCTACGTTGTGATTTCTGGAATTTATCGTTGAGCAGTATGTTTTCCGGTGGAACGAACGACCGGTCAGAAAGTTTAGAGTCGATCGTCGTAGCCCGTACTGATCGGTTTCGTTCGGAGGCCACATGTCAATCTAGTTTGTGATCGAACGGCTGAGAGTTCTCGATTTCGGCAGCTGGATGTTCGTGCTTATCTTGGTCGGTGGTTGAAGTTCTGTGGGGATTGTAGGTTGGGCTTGGGGGGCGATGGAATCGCGGGATGAGCAAGTTAGGGGATGCCAGGAGATTTTGGAGATTATAAGTTTGATGTCTTTTGCGAATCTGAGCGAGGAACAAGTGCACAAGCTGGTGACGATGAGAGAAATAGCGCGCCAGGTCGTGGGCGGTCAATTCCAGGGGGTGGGTGGAAAACGGAATTTTCCTGCTTATGAAACGGTCTCTTTTCTGTGTTTAGTATTCCATTGACTTATACTATTTTGGCCTGGCAGGTCTCGAAGATTGACGTGGCTAGGGCATTGCGCTCTACTATTGATGATATTGTAGGTCCAAATTGCAGTATGTTAGCTAACTCCTAAGGTTTATGTGTTAATGCAGCTGACTCGATGTGGTGCAGGTGGTCACATGCAAGGAAACTCTAGATATCATAAGTAGGATGTCGCATGAGGGCTTAGATGATCGTAGAGTTCAGCTGATGTCAAGGATTAAGGAAATCGCTGGTGCCATTGCTGATAGAAAAGCGGACGCTGGTAGCACTTGGCATTATGAATTTGCTGAAAGAGTAAGGCAAAAAGATAGATTAGCCTACTTTCATGCATAGTGATTTTAAGTTAAGATTATTTTCTAACCAGCATAGTTGACAGATTAGCGAGACTGATGATGTGGGGATCAGAGAGAGCATCATGGACTGTGCAATGCAAGCAAACCGTGAGGATGTTCACATTCTGAATATGGAAGGACAGGTGTTGTGGACGAACTAACGGGGTTGCAGTGAAGAATGAGGAGTATTTTATGGGTGGAGAATGGTAGAACAAAATGATAATGAGGAACTTCTATCAGGATCAATGTCTCATACCTCAATATTTTGGCCTCAAAATGATGAAGTAACTATGGATTGGTTGAAGATCTGATGTTAGCACTAAAGAGATCTTCATGGGAAGGTGTCGCCTCTGACTTACAATTTGTTATGCCTGTCGGTGTGGTCGGCAAATTGATCGATTCAGCCGACAACATTCTAAGTCAAGAACCCAACTGCGTGATTATTAATTGCTCTGGAGAGGATTCAAGAGTGATTGTGATTGGTGATATTGAGGGACAGTTCCACGACTTATTGTCTCTCATGTATGACCATGTCGGTGTGCCTTCAGAGTATAGATTCTTTGTTTTCAATGGTAATTATGTCGGTAAAGAGCCATGGGGTTTGGAAGTACTTCTCGTGTTGTTGGCCTGGAAGGTAAGCCGTCTTTTCCTTTGTCAGTAATGGGTAGATACTTCCGCGGGAGCATACTCTGGAAAAGGAGTATTTTGTCTCCATAGCCCCTATAAAATAGGGGCTATGGAGACAAAATTACCCTTTTCCAGAGTATGTTCCTGCGGAAGTATCTACCCATTACTGACAAAGGAAAAGACAGCTTACCTTCCAGGCCAACAACACGAGAAGTACTTCCAACCCCATGGCTCTTTACCGACATAATTACCATTGAAAACAAAGAATCTATACTCTGAAGGCACACCGACATGGTCATACATGAGAGACAATAAGTCGTGGAACTGTCCCTCAATATCACCAATCACAATCACTCTTGAATCCTCTCCAGAGCAATTAATAATCACGCAGTTGGGTTCTTGACTTAGAATGTTGTCGGCTGAATCGATCAATTTGCCGACCACACCGACAGGCATAACAAATTGTAAGTCAGAGGCGACACCTTCCCATGAAGATCTCTTTAGTGCTAACATCAGATCTTCAACCCAATCCATAGTTACTTCATCATTTTGAGGCCAAAATATTGAGGTATGAGACATTGATCCTGATAGAAGTTCCTCATTATCATTTTGTTCTACCAATTCTCCACCCATAAAATACTCCTCATTCTTCACTGCAACCCCTGTTAGTTCGTCCACAAACACCTGTCCTTCCATATTCAGAATGTGAACATCCTCACGGTTTGCTTGCATTGCACAGTCCATGATGCTCTCTCTGATCCCCACATTATCAGTCTCGCTAATCTGTCAACTATGCTGGTTAGAAAATAATCTTAACTTAAAAATCACTATGCATGAAAGTAGGCTAATCTATCTTTTTGCCTTACTCTTTCAGCAAATTCATAATGCCAAGTGCTACCAGCGTCCGCTTTTCTATCAGCAATGGCACCAGCGATTTCCTTAATCCTTGACATCAGCTGAACTCTACGATCATCTAAGCCCTCGTGCGACATCCTACTTATGATATCTAGAGTTTCCTTGCATGTGACCACCTGCACCACATCGAGTCAGCTGCATTAGCACATAAACCTAGGAGTTAGCTAACATACTGCAATTTGGACCTACAATATCATCAATAGTAGAGCGCAATGCCCTAGCCACGTCAATCTTCGAGACTGCCAGGCCAAAATAGTATAAGTCAATGGAATACTAAACAACAGAAAAGAGACCGTTTCATAAGCAGGAAAAATTCCGTTTTCCACCCACCCCTGGAATTGACCGCCCACGACCTGGCGCGCTATTTCTCTCATCGTCACCAGCTTGTGCACTTGTTCCTCGCTCAGATTCGCAAAAGACATCAAACTTATAATCTCCAAAATCTCCTGGCATCCCCTAACTTGCTCATCCCGCGATTCCATCGCCCCCAAGCCCAACCTACAATCCCCACAGAACTTCAACCACCGACCAAGATAAGCACGAACATCCAGCTGCCGAAATCGAGAACTCTCAGCCGTTCGATCACAAACTAGATTGACATGTGGCCTCCGAACGAAACCGATCAGTACGGGCTACGACGATCGACTCTAAACTTTCTGACCGGTCGTTCGTTCCACGGAAAACATACTGCTCAACGATAAATTCCAGAAATCACAACGTAGATCACCGACAAGGATTGGTGATGCATCCAACGTTTCCCAAGCGATCGAGAGGCATCATCGAGTTCGTTCCCGTGTGCATGTGTAAGGTGTACCTGGAACTGGAAGCCCGTCTGAGGAACGAAGAGGAAAGCGAGGGAGAGTTTCAAAAACTGGGAAAGGAAACGGGACGCGCGAGACCTGAAAGCGAGGTGTCGTTTGATGGGGGGAGAGAGAGAGGGGCAAACGACTCGCGGCCGCCGCGGACGGGGTTGAGTTTTAGTTAGGGCACACCACGAAACGACATCCGGGTTTTATCTTCCTCTTTTGCATCTTTTGGTTATATATACATTTTTACACCGGAGGCTTTACAAAACTTATTTTTACGCGAAATAAACGGAGCCTAAGAATATGAAGGCATTTTAAATGTTAACATATGAAAGTACATGATTTCGATGCACAGCTTTAAACGTAATAATTGATAAGGAAAAAGTTAATATCAATATTTGTAATTTCTTTTTTTTTGTTGGAAAAAGAGAGAAGAAAACTATCGAGTTTGATTTATCAAGTTAAAGCTTTAGTTTGGGTTTTATGATGTACGATGCTTCCGAGCTGACTGTGAAGTTAAAGTATCCACATCTCTAGTTTTATTATTGGAGATTTTTTGAATTTGGGGAGGTGTATTTTAATGATATTGCTCTTTGCATTTATTGTAGACCCCCTAACTATTTCGATTTATTGTTCATAATGAGAAAAAAATTCATTAATAATTATTTCAAGCGATATAAGTGATTTTTTAGAAAAATATTTTCAATTTATTAAATTTCATGAAATAAATAGAATCTAAAATTCAATTCACGATAAATAAAAACGTTTTTTTTAGGTAAGGAAAATGAAACATTTTTCATATAATTATTTCCAAAAAAAATTCCAAAAAAATGGTTAGTTAGGAAAAGTGATTTCTTATATTTTTTTCGCAATCTAAATTCGTTACCGTTAGTTAGACAAAAATGGTGTGTTATTTTCAATTTATGAAAAAAAATTCGTGAATTAATTAATTTTTCCTCTTCCCAAAATCGAAAAGTGGGAAAACAGTAAGAAGGAACCAGGGAGAACCAACCCCCCCCCCCCCACAAAAAAAAAGGGTTTTGGGACGCCATGTGATTGAACATTGTGATTTCACTACCCTATTGAAGAAATTCGTGCCCTAGACACTCACGGTTCGAATTCGGGTCGGGTTCCAGATCCGAATGTCACACCTTCCACCTTCTTCATCGGCTCGACCCTTTCTCGGTCAATAGAATCTCCAGGGTTTTAGCAGAATCTCTGCAACACCAATCGGAGCCAAGAAAATAATGGCGACCAAATCACTGATCCGAAACGGAGCTTCGCTGGCGAACCGGCTTCTGACGAACCCTCTCCTTCGTCGGAACCCTAGTCCGACTCAACGCGTTGTTTCTCCGAGCCTCGAGATCGCGCCGAAGCTGTTCCCTTCCGTTTCCAAATTCGATACCTCTCTCCATTTGTACCCGAGCGACGCCGATTCGCTCGATCGTGCCTCTTCTCACTGTTTCCTTCATCCTTTCGGCATGCCGTCTCTTAGCTTCTTCTTACCTGACGGTATACTCTCTCTCTCTCTCTCTCTCTCTCTCTCTCTCGGTGATTGGGGTTCGATTTTTGGTTGCTTGTTGATAGCTACTGCGTTGTTGCCTTGACGATAGATATTTCGTTTCCATGTTAGTAGGACCATGGAATTTGCATCGCGGGTGTTTATGTCGCGAAATTTGGTCTTTTTAACAATATGGTCTCTGGTGAACTTGACAGTTTTAAGTTTGATGAAATGAACAGTTATTGACCATCTTAAACACTCTAATGCATCGTCTTCCCCGTGACTTTAGCGGGGTTGGCATGATAGTTCATTTTAAGCTTAATATTTGACCTGCGAGCTTTCTGAGATTCAGAGTACTCCCTGCTTCTTCGAGGCTTGTGGAAGTAGCTTTGTTTTCTTTTTAACATGACAGTGTTCCTTCTATTTGTGATGTTATAAATTATCCTGAATTTGTTGTCATGTTTACTGTATTATTAAAGGGTGACTAAATAATCAAAAATCTGCGGATAACCATTGGATTCGGTTGGCAATCCACATCTCCTCTCTCGTATGCTTGCTCGTCCGATACCTTTTGACATTCTCTTACTGTTTGCAAGGTTCGTTTTCATGTGCAGGTGATGTGAACTCATCGAGTGATCCAATGCTCTTATCCACAAAGAGGACATACCAGCCCAGTACCATTAGGCGTAAGAGAAAACATGGATTCTTTGCTCGGTATGGCTTGCTATCCTTCTCTCCCAATATGCATGGTTGTATGTGAGCTTGCCGTCAATGCGAGTTGTTTGAAACTGGTAACTGTGCCTGAGGAAAGAAAAACAATGGACTAAGATAAGACAGTTAGTTTGGAAATAGATGGAGAAATCAGTCTTAACGGTGAATAACTCAGCTACTGTCTTAAGGAGGGTTGTAAACTGATCGTGATGTGGTTGCTATAGCAAATTAATGGGAAGGCTATGTACACAGTAGCTCTCCACGTGTTGCTGTTTCTCTCACTTCCGTAGTATTGTCTGTCCTCCTTTTCGACAATATATTTTCCATATGGACGAGCTGATTGCTGTTTTGGAATTTATATTATTCGAAAATTTATCTTTTGAATTGTAACACTTTGCTACATAAACAGAAAGTCAACCAAGGGTGGTCGGAGAGTCATTGCTCGAAGAATAGCAAAGGGCAGGTCGAGAATTGCAGCTTAGTATCTCTAATGTCGTCTGGTTGCAATCAATATGATCAGACACATGTACCTTTCATGACAATGAGCCAATTTTTAGTTAGAAGAGTCCGCTCAAGGTTAGCTAGCTCAGCATGCTACTAAGGTCCTATGTGGAATGTGAACTCATTTCTTACATGACGGCAACTTTTTGTGTTTTAAGTCTTCTTCTTCTTCTCTCTGTCATGCTTAGAATAATCCTTTAAGAATTTCTTGTTGCTTCAACCATGTCCGTGTCACCACAGCCTGCATCCTATTTTGGTTCTTCTAGAGATTATGGGGCAATGACTTAATGTATCAAGAAATTTGAAATGCCCGGGATGTCTAATCTTCCAGCTGAGCTTTCTAGGGGAGCTCTGAATAAGGTTTGGCTCTATGTCAGCGATTCACCTACTTTGCTTTACTCAATTCCTATCGTGTAATCCATCGTGTAGATCGTGGTATTACTGATGCGTTGGAGGGGGACTTCTAGCAGGAGTGGATCTGGTGATTATTTTGTCTGATCTACATAGCTTGAGAAATTGAATTTCCGAGTTTGACTTGGACTTGTCGATGCTAGTTTTGTTTTCCGTTTAGCACTGTTATGATTTTGTAAGGCATTTGTGTGCTGGCATGATCTAGACAGCATCATTTTCTTCAACCCAATCTCAGAATGTCATTATGGCTGATGCCCTTCGCACGTCGAGGACACTTATAAAAGAAAACAAGAAGTATAATGCATGATCCCCTAGTCGCCTCGGACAGTCGGTCGTCTGAGTTCCAATTTCTGTTGCCGAAGAGAATATCATTTAAATTCATCTTGCTATATCAAGCAGACCAGTTTTTCAAGAAACAGCCGCCTTTGATGGTCTCATAAATAGCACCACGGTATGACTAGCATTCTGTGCTACGGGAAATTGACAGATATGGTGGGGGGAAAGGACATTTTGGTGTCACAAATTGTTTACGGAGATCATTTTGGAGCAAAAAATTTTAATCGGATCATTTGAGTGCTAAGTTTTTTGAAAAACAATTATTTCGGTGCCAAGTTCAATTTACTCCGCTAGAATCCTAACAAAATTTTGGCATGACATTATTTTATTAATATTTGAAGCCGATGTGATTTTAGTGAGGTCTAGTTAGCAATTAAAAGAGGTAAAAATTGAAAAAAAAATACTAAAAATAAGGACACAAATTTAATCAATTTACAAAAATAAAAAAATCTAAAAATTGAAAAAAAAATCAAAAGATACAAATTTTATTTAAAATAAATTGAACAATTAGGTTAAAAAATTAACAATTTGGTCAAAAGATACAAATTTAATCAGTATAACTCTTGTTATTGCTGTCGACCCAACATCATTGGCAATGGCCAGCGGGGGTCACCAAGCCTTGAACAAGGGTCAGCCACCCTTACCAACCGCAAGCGAGGGCCTATAGGCCTTTGGCTACGGCCTAGGTTTGGCGACCCCAAGTGGCCATGCCCCACCATTGTCGGTTATTGCCGGCAATGGTGGGGCCAGTGGCAACGACGGCTTTTGTTCTGAAACTTTTAAAAAATTTTTAAGGTTTCTTGTTAAAATTTCAAGCTTATTTTAATTTTAATTTTTAATAAAAATTTTATTTTAAACTAATTTAAATTTTAGCTCATCTTTAAATTTTAATTTGATTTATTTTCAAGTGTGCCACACGGATTTATTTTTTTAAATATCATTTTACATTAAAAATTATTTATTAATTACACGTCACACTTTTGGCTAGAATAAGCACCAGAGTGATCATTTTGTCTCCAATTCGGCACTAAAATGATCCGGCAAAATTTTTTTACAGCAAAGTGATTTCCGTACATAATTTTTTGACACCAAAATGTCCTTTTTTCTAATACGGTGGCTTCACAGCTCACTCCTTTGAAGACGGCGTGGAAACACAGTAAGATTTATATTTGCTCGAAAACCCGATCGATGCCGGTTGTCCGCAAGCCCCGATATCATAAAAAAAGATAAGCTGGGGCTCGGGCTTGAGCAGGTGAAGTCTGGTCTTGCGCCTAAGAAATATCATTGTCGAGCCTCCTCAGGTCATGGCCCGCGAAGTGTTAATCATCGCTTGTCCATCTTCCTCTCTTTTATGTTGGAAATCTCAGTCGTAACCAAGAGAGGCTAGTATTCATCCTCGTCATTTGTCAATTGACTGTAAAAGTCCAAACCCGTCCATGTGCTCTTTTCTTGGTCGACATGCTGGCCTTCCTTTGCTTCTTGTTTTCACCCCCAACTCTCCGAGCACAGAACCGAAAGCTGCACCTGCAATTTTCGAGATTACTGAGACACATAATCCTCCGAATGTACGTGCCATTCCTCACTGTCACCTATGCCTTAGATCTTAGCATGCTCTCTTGTTTTTCGGTTGGACACCTTGTCTGAAGAGCAATAGCTACAATCGCGTACCGATCACGCCACACGACGGCGAAAAAAAAGAAAACCAATTGAAACTGAAGGGTAGACGGCAAATGGGACGAGAACGCATATCATATCACTCGGGGTAACATAATAATTTGGGCACACACGTGGACCGTGCGCGCGGGGGATGCACACGAAATGACTTTGCCCTCTCTCGAGCGTTCAGTTTCCCTCTCCATCGGCCACCCCTTGTCGACTTTGGCATTGTATGGTGGTCACCCTGATCAGTAAGTTCAGGACCAAGGGTTTCTTTTCTCCCTTCGCCATCACGTCTAGGACAACGTCCTTGAACTCCTGAGTTCCATTATCATGCGGTTCCTTCTGTCCCCAAGCATCCTCGTTTGTCCAGTTCAATTGGTTAAATTTGCCCACATTCGATTCCATCACCTCTTCTTTTTGTTTTTGCCCTTGAAAAGTCCCTGATGGAATTAGACAGCGTACAACTACTCTTATTCCTTTCTAACATCCTCTTATAGAAGGGAATTAAGGGTGCGATCCCACGGGGTTCATGGGTCGGTAAGGCCTTCGCGATGCGCGACGACCGGTCCCCCCCCCAACCCTCTCCAACAAAAAAATGCAAAGAGTGAATCGAGAGAAGCGGGTACGAGGAGCCGAACCGCGCGCTTCCTTGGCTGCCGAAAATCAAAGCGCTATGCGTAGAGACTCGAGAGAAAGGACTCAGCATCTGATAATTAATCACACATTGATTTACGGTCCTCAGTCCTAAGCGTATCCATTTAGAAAATCATAAGGATTCGCGGGAATTACGTCATGCGATGACACCACTCGCTCAAGATTCACTAAAAGCCATTGCTTTGCTCAAAAGTCAACTCTCTACTCAAAGTGAATGCTTCCCTTTCAGGTAGATAATCGTACTCCTCTTCTCTCTTCCAGTGTCTCCTTCCGCGATTATATATGTGCTACGTGCGGTCTCATCTACCCTTAATTTGAAGGTAAGTGAGAATGCGGATCAATTAAAATCCTTAGATCAATTGTTAATAACATCCGGCGTGCCACTGTATGCTAGAATTACCCTTCAAGAATCTGCCGGACAAAGTTTACCTGCCGTTGGATGAGCCGGTCTCACCGAGAAATCTCATTTTCTTTCGAAGTCTTGAAATATTCCATAACAAATCAGTTCTAGGAAATATATACCTAGCACTAGAATCACTCATGGCAGAAAAAATGTGTCCAACACAGGTAGGTAGAGAGAAAGTAAATGATGTACATCAAAGTGGGAAAACACAGAGACAGGATTTCACAGGTTTGTGATGTACAGAAATGTAGTTGAGCTTATAATAAGGGGAGCAAGCATGTGCAAGAACTTACAGCTCATCTTTATGAATCTGCAGTGACCATTTCTCTCTCTCCTCCGAAGCAATGCATCGACATGGATGCCAAATAATAGGTTGTCGCAGATCCAGTGTTTATCATTCTCTTTACCTTATTCAGAATATGTCTTTGAGAAGAAATAAATGCATTATTCTGCATTTAATGACTATTGTCCATGAACACCAGCCACCCCACATGATCTGTTTCTATTTGGAGTCCAAGGTTGTCTGCTGATCCCAGGTGGATGTGAGGCTAGGGTTCATACCAAATGGGCCACTTGGTGATAAATCTGCTACCAGAGAAGATGAAGAAGATGGCGACATCACCGATGCATCGATGGCATAGTTGCACCCTGTTTGATTGAAGGCGGTAGAAATGTACGGGGTATAAATATCTTGACACGATGATGAAGACGCCGTCGGAAGAAGGCATGGTGATGCTGATAGGTTGGCACCTAGTGGGTCTAACAACATTTCTTGCGAAGAAGAGGAAGAGGAAGACGTGACCGGTATGTTGCAGAAACCGCAGTCCATGATCTCGCAGAGCTTCGGCATCGCCAGTAACATGGGTGAGTACTCGCCATGAGGTTGAAGAATCTCACCAGGATCAACAATCTTATTATCTCCATTGTCAGCGAAGTGTTCAGCGCCTTCGCTTGTGAAAGGTCGATCTTCTTGAGTCGGACCGTTCATTTGATGAAGCGGGTGTCCAAAAGACACACCTTGATCATACAAAGAAGCTAAGTTGCTGCCTGACAAATGGGAGATCTGATGTGGGTAATGGACCAAATGATCAAAACCGAAATTGGGCACTTCTTGTTGTTGCGTCGGATCGAATTCAAAGTTGCCTTGACAAAGATTTTGCATCACATGAGGTAGTGTTGAAGCAGTATTACTATTAGTTGTAGGGAAATAAACCTGATCCTGTACTGGAGATGCTAAGATCAGGCTAGGGTTTGAAAGGAGAGAGAAAAACCCTTCTTGATCAGCAGCATAAGGATTGTGGATCACATGATGATGGAGGTGATGGTGATGATCATGAGACATGAGCTTCTTCTTGATGCTTGAATTCCAAAAGTTCTTCACTTCATTATCTGTTCTTCCGGGGAGGTGCTTGGCTATTTGAGCCCATCTGTGTGAGAACAAAGTTTATTGAACACGAAGAACAATGGCAGGAAAAAAAAAACGTAGTGTTATATACTCACAAAAAATAAAAAGATATCTGTATTCTAATTTTACCACAAATCCAATCGATCTTATAACCCCGTATGAAATAGTAGTAGAATTTTCCATATAGTGCACATTCAGATGAATGAACCTGTTGCCCAAAATGCTATGGAGTTCAATGATGAGAGCTGCTTCCTGCTGAGAGAAGGTGCCACGTTTCAAGTCAGGTCTGAGATAGTTTATCCATCTTAGTCTACAGCTCTTTCCACATCTCTGAAGGCCTATAATCTCAGAGCAGGAGAAACATCATATAGTCAAACGAACGATGAGTTTATGGTAATTAAAGACCATTGGACCAAGAAAAGCAATAACCAATCAAGATGGTGAGTTCAAAGAATGTACGTGTATGAACTGGTTCAAAAACTTCATGAAGATCTAGAGTTAGCAACAATTTTTTCAAGAAGTAATGCTGATCCATGCATGAGAATGTGAAGAACAGTTTGAAGGGAAAGAAGATTATTTTGCGGCGGTAAGGTATGTATATGATCATAACCTGCATGCTTAGGGACAGAGCTCCAGCAACCATGGCCATAAGTGGAGATGTAGTTTGTGAGCTTCTCGTCTTCTTCAGGTGACCACAACCCCCTCTTAACCTTCTGCTTGTTGCAGCATGAATGGTGTCCCATCTCTCTCTCTCTCTCTCTCTCTCCTGGAAGAGCAACGAGCCACTGGCCACAAGAGAGGAAAAATTGGGGTACTTGGTATTTAAGAAAAAGTTGAAGAGGAAGAGAGATGATTTTATCAGCTGGATCTCTCTAGCCCTAGAACAAACAGGTTGAAGGTTATGATACTTCAAGAAAGCAACCAGACAAAAACGCTAAAAGAAAAAAGAAAAAAGAAAAAAGGGAGCGAGACAAACTATTTAATGAATGGACCATATCATCTGTAATGTGTATCATACGTGAGTCTGAGATACTCGAGAGAGAGAGAGAGAGAGAGAGAGAGAGAGTTGTTGTCGTGAATTTAATGTCGGGTTGCCGTACAAAAATGGCGGATGGTGGCCCAAGATTTGGAGACTTTTGTTGGAGAGGGGAGTGAAAAAAAGAAAGAGGTGATCTTACATGTGCCACGGAGAATGGCTCCACTACACGTGTCTAAAACCACCCTTCATTTTCATTTTACATAGGATCGGCGATCAAAAATCAAGGTGTGATCGACCTTTGAGAATGCCCTCCAAATTCAATACTGAATTGAGCCGGAGCTGGGGCTAGAGATGGGGTGCATACAAGCATCATTGGATCATCTCTAACTTGCTTCTTTTTTTTTTTTCCCCTATAGGATGATATTTCAGAATTTAGCCGAAGAATAGGAAACATGTTAAACTATTCCAAATTTCCACACACCAGAAAACTATTTGCGTATCGGCTTAATAATCGACTGATTTGACATAATTTAGTGATGAGTTGTAAAGGTACATCTTCAGACTATCGCTATTTTGATGAATCACCGAAATGTCTAAAAGTATCCTTTTCCACAAATCCCGGTGATTATGCTTCCACAACATCATATATACATACATATGTGTGTGTGAATGAATCAAGCAGGCACAATTTTTAAGATCTGCTTTCTTAGATCTTCTAAGCTTCCTGTATACTTGGAGCTCTTAACTTTTATTGACACAACGCCCAGATGAAAACCATGATTTCCTTTTAAGCAAAACTAAGAAAATCTTTACCCATGTAGGAATTGGTTTTGCTGGGAGGAAGATGGTTTAATCACGCATTTGGAGAATTTGTGATTTCAATATCATGTCTTGGTGCACCAAACTATACTTAAAAGGACTTAATTGCACTTCTTTAATTAGTAAAGGACTTAGCTAAACAACTGAAAAAAAAACACATTATCTTTCCATGAAATTTCATCATCAACCTGTGAACGTTTTTGGCACATCTTTCCCCTACAGCAGACAGAAAAAGCATATACTAGAAAACAAATATGAGAAAATAAAATGAATAAAAATTCAATTTTAAGTCAGATGATTATTCCTTATATCATTTAATGCTATTGTTGCCTTATAAGCTAAGTTAGTGTCATGCCCATGTGATACATGGCTTTCAATATGTATTTTTCTTATAGCTACACTAATATTATCAATATTTTTCGTTAGGCATGGCTTTTTGTATATGATTGTGTGATAATTAAGTTAGGGTGATAAAGTTAATGGTTCTTTCATTCTTGTACTTCTACACATCAAATTTTCTCTTTGAGTTATGCATTATGTAATGATGAGAAGATATTGGGAGAGGCTAGCTTTTCTTTCATTTGTGTTATCCATTGGTTTAATAGGATGAGAAGCCATAGTAATTAATAGAAAAAATTAGATAAATGGTCTATGAACTTTAACCCAATGTGAAAGGCAATTCTCCGTGCAACGGACACGTAGCCATTGAATCAATTGCGACACGGGTGGGAATGCATGCTACGAAAGAGAATGGTCCATGAACTTTTCATTTGTTCAATGTGATCTATGAACTTTAACTCAATATGCACCATTGTCCCTAAGCTTTAAATTTATTTAATGTAGTCCATGAACTTTTCGTACATATTTAATTTAGTTCCAACTATATGAAAATATTTAATAGTGTCTTTCAATTAATTCAAGTTCAGGGACAACATTCAATAATTTAATATAGCCCAAGGACTGGATTGAACATAAACAAAAAATTTAGAAATCCTATTGAACAAATTAAAAGTTTATGAGCGGCATTGCACATGAAAATAAAGTTCAGGAATCACATTGAACAAATAAAAGACTTAGGAATCACATTGCACATTAGATCAAAGTTCAGAAACTATTTGTGTTATTATCCCTAATTAATAGGCACAATTTATGCAGTGAAAAATAAATGTAATCTAGATGAAAAAATTACCATGTGATCCTCTAACATCTTGCTTGTTTATATATACAGAACATACATCTGGAAAGTCATTTTCTTGCTAAAGTTTCTTCAAGTCTAATTTGATTACTCTTTATGTCCTTTCACCAAAACTTAAACTACAATACACAGCCATGTCAAATCCACATCAACATGACCTCGGGTGACCTCCTGATGGAATGTGAATACAATGATGGTGAAAACTAGTTCATGTAACATTAAAGTTCTGTCGTGATTAATCACCATCACAAATTGCAAGGAGCTAAACGTGCAATCCATGCAATTTCTAAATCAGGACCTTCTAAATTAAGCACCAAAATGGAAGGACAAGAGAAGTGAGCAGATGATGGTCACAAGATGTTCATAATGGAAAAAGCAGGGCCAGATCATTGCATTCATAAATGTCCCCGAGCCATGAAAAAAGAGAGAAAAACAAGGAGGAGGAAAAGATCCATCCCATGAGTGTGTTTCTGTTTGTGGATGCTCTTTATTGCCAGTCCCTCCCAAAATCTAGAATTGATGTTTGATGAGGACAATCATGGAGTTGACAGCAGCGACGAGGATATGATTAGGGTTTGTCTGTATCCACAGGGAACAGAATCCATGTGAGTTTTAGACTTGTTTTTCTTTTTCCTTGGAGAACTAAATCGATTATTGCAAGCTAAGCGCAAATGTCATGATTTTGCAAAATCTAGCTAAAGTTTGTATCAATTTAGTCTTAAATTTATTAAATTTTTATTGATTAAGTTTTAAATTTAGAATTTGATAATTGGCCTAAATAACTATATTAATAAATTATCAAAATATTTATGATTAAATTGGTATATTGTAAGATTAATGATTAAATTGATGATTCTATAATAGGTTTAGGATTTTTTTGGATAATTTTTCTAAAGTTTTTGAATTTTGTGTCCAATCTTGGAAAGGTAGAAGAAGATAATGATGTCAGGGTCAGATCAATGATTTTCAAAGGTTCATAATTTTGGTGATCACTATCACGGGTTGTGCCACATTTCATGCATTGAATGCTGCTTCCTTTCTTTCTTTTTTCCTGGAAAGTGCCCACGTTTTTTGTAGCCTAGTCCAGAAGTGGAGTAGCTTGTTAGCAAACTCCTCCCCGCTATTCCAAAGACTGATTCAAGTGGGAAAAAGTACTGAGATCTAACGTCATGAGTAGTCACATGAATCTCGAAAGATAATTTTTTATTTTTTGAGTTATCTATTCTTATAAGGATGACTTGTCTTTAATCGGACCGACTGTCTGATCCCTACATGAAAAAAAAAAAATTTGAAACTAAGTTGGTTGTGAATTTTTTTTTTATTTACGGGTGTTTGAACCCTATCGATTACAAATTAAGATCCTAAGGGCATTTGCTAAGTAATTAAACTCGAGAATGCTATGATTGTTGTGTAATGTGTCTAATAAGTGCTTTAGAGGCTATAAATTGTCTCATAGTGAGTAGATCACTCCAATCAAATTAGGACGGTATCTTTCTTTTTCTTCTTCTCCTCCTTCTTTTTCCTTTTGGATCTGATTAAATTGTGGGTTACTTGGGAAGAATCATGACTCCATCCCTATTAAATAAAAGAATCTCCTCCTTGGAATGCCTTGGCCTTTTCCAAGAGTTGGGAAGCTGAGCTTTATTGGGTAAGATTGTGTGATTAAGAAATGTTGCCTTCGTTATCATGGATGCCGGTTATTCACTCAGAGAGGTATCTGCATTCCAATGGCAGTTTTTTCCACAATTTTCTCTCTTCTAGTCATTTGAAAGGGAGAACAAGCTGTATAAGACTTTGCTAGTATTTATCACTTTTCTTCAAAGTTTTGAAGGACTCAATTGGCGAAATTGAAAAGTTTAGGACCCACTTGGCAAAGTGCAGTAGATGTAGGACTTTTTTTGACAATTTTCTTGTAAAACTTTGCTATTATTTATCACTTTCCTTCAAAGCTTTGAAATATCATTTGAAAAGCTACTATAAATGTTCAACTCGGCATGTCAATATTTGAGTATTTCGAATGATTTCAAATTAAATAAAAATCCAAGGGTGAATTATGTGAAAGTTACATACAGCCAAAGGGTTGAAAAAATAAAAACCTCAATCCCTCTTTACGTTACCCATGATCCCACCAATAATGAAAAAGCAAAAGGAAAGCTTGAACATACCAAACGACCCCAAAAACTTAAAGACTTAATTTAGCATTTCTCTCATGCTGCAAAACCAGATGAAGATCTTCTAACCCTTCTCGGTGTTCATGGCGGTGTCTCGACAGATCTTAACTATTGATAAGCTCTCCATTTTCCTGGTTTGAGCTCAAGATCTATTCTAGGGATCGAAGGGGAATATCGAAGGAGATAGAAGATCCATGTCCTACAAAACCTCTCGATCTTTATATGGCAATTAAGCAAATTCCACCGTGGCACCGGGTTTCGTCTCGAGAAATAATTACTGTGAAAACAACAAACAGAAGTTCTTGTGTCAACGTTGATGATGGAGCGTTCGCCGATTAATTACACAATCCACGACCACACATGAAAATTACGGAGCATCTAACACCGTTCCTGATCACGTTTATTACACGTTGTGGAACATTTAGAGAGAGAGAGAGAGAGAGACAGAGAGAGAGAAGAATCTTCAATCAACCTTTTTCCTCACAAACGTCTTATCGAAATGAAGTTGCTCAAAGAGGAGAGACATTATAGGTTCTCATATTCGTTTTGAAGATTCCTTGTCGTACACATTAAGTTGATTTCTCGCTTTTCTCTACAGCCAGCTTAGCGTTTGAGATCAAGTGCCTTGGTCAGAGGCCGGCAATTCGCACCCAAATTATGAAAACTTGGACACCAAGATAGTCCGATTCGGTATAGTCCTTTGCAAAGATCGTTATCAATGGCGACGGGTGAATGCGATGTGCGTGAGTCACTATAGTTAACTTGTTCCTTCTATGTATCCTACATCAGTCGATGGTGCTTGTGGATGATTCTTGCTATACTAAGCATGCGATATCTACTATCCACCGTTCCACGAGATGATTCTACAGTTAACCGACCATCCTATGTATAATTCCCACCTGATTTGTAATTGATTCAGTTCCCCACAATGAATTTTTTTTTTTTTTTTGGTAATGAGATAAGTGCAATCTCCCCTTTAAATGATTATGCCTCTTTCCAATCAACAATGATGCACGCCAGCCTAAAAACTTTAAACCCTTGTCCCTTGATTTCCAGAAAGTCTTGCAAAATCTGAGTGTAAAGCAACTGCTAACGAAAGAATCATGCAAAACGTGACTAAGGTGGCCGTGCATTGAAAGGCAAGAGACAAAGTGCAGAATCCCTTTATTCATCTTCTTCTCAAAACCAGCACGGGATCAATAATCAATATGTCTAGTAGGATATGTCGCTAATAGAATCCACAACTTGCTTTTCTAGGTGCTCGTCAAGAAAGAGCTTTTGTTGGAGAAATTTTTTTTTTTTTTGGGTCACTGTGTGCCTGTTTTCTTGTGAAACAGAGTAAGGAAGAGGTAAGTGCGCTCGTGATGGAAGATAAAGGGACCAAACAAGATTCTAGGTTTAATGTTGCCCATGCAACAATTAATAAAGCAGACCCCTTTAGCCTTATTCGTGGAGCCATTACAGGACAGTAGCTGTGGGAGTCTCTTGTTTTTTTCCCCACTCATGGAGTACAAAAAGGCAAGTACCTGAAAGAATGAGATTGGGAAATTCTTTGTCCTCGCTTGAGTAAAGATTGGTTTTGGTATAGGTCCCTTTCAATGCAAGGGCTGATTTTTTTCCCCCCCTGTTTTCTTCATCTTCATATTCTCCTTCTTTTGTTCGAAAATCTCGACTCTCGCGCTAATAATCGTGGAAACACACAAACTTGTTCCGTTCTGGTGCGTGGGGTAAGGAATCCATCCACAGGAGGGCAAGATGGGCCCAAATTACTTTGAGTGAGAGATTTTGCGATCAGAATACAAAGCCGACCTCGTTCAAATCGATCGCTTAACTGTCCATTCTCCCTTCCTTCTTTCTTCTCTTGAGGGGTATAATATGTTGTTTTTGGAATGAAATGGGATGACCCAAAAGCCAGGAACATCCTAATGATTTGTTACGGCAAAAATTTGGCTTATTCCCCTAATCTAGCTCCTTGAGGAAAGCAGGAGATATATAGATGTTATCATAGCTTTGTGGTTTTATTTCTTTTAAGCATATTCTTCTTTTTTCTGCTCGCGTGATGTCTTTGCTTCTGAAAAAACCAAAAGACACAGTATCCCAATATCTTATATTACAGTTATGAAATAGAATTTTCCCTGATTCTACCTGCTTGATTGTGTTAAGTGGAGATTGGGGAGGATCCCGTTGGTGGTCCAAACGACTACAATACATGCAGCATAATAGCTAAAAGGTACAATGAACAGCTTTTTCATTGCTGGACCTAATCTAGAAATCAAGCATATTAAACTGCATGGAAAGGTACAAACAGAGAGATAATTATGGTAGCAAACAAAAGGTGGAGGTTTGCAATGAAAACCAGAAGATTCCTGGTGTTTACACACTTGTACGTGCTGTCAAACAAACTTGGTTAGGCTAATCGGAGGCAGATATTTTCGGACTTTATAATCATAGAGCATACATGATAAAATGATAGCTGCATGAGGGATTGTTACTGCATGCAATTTAGTATCTCACACTAAAAAATCCAAGACTGAAGATGGTTAAATTCAAGCGCATCTTCCGCACAGAGAGAGAGAGAGAGAGAGCTCTGGCCCTGATTCATGGCCTTTTCTCGGGTGAATAATGAAAATGATGGACAACTCAACTGTGAAAAGGACATTATTAGAAGACAAAATTTCACCTTTGACAAAATACAGGGAATCCATTGAATGGACAGCAATAACAGAGGATGAGAACTGTCAATTGGAAATTTTGATCTCCAATTATGCCAGAGAGACATGCTACCGCAAGCCACTCCAAAGATTTGCATAGAAGATGGAAAGAAAGGCAAGATGAGAAAATCTTTTGGCCTTCAAAAGGTAATGCAGCAGATCAAGAACGCCCCACTGATTTAAATGGCATACAGGAATAAATGCGCCAAGTTAATATATACCCCACTGTCCCTACACTCTGTTTCCTTCTCTTCGTGGCAACATCCCCACGAAAGAAAGTGCGCTGATTTTACTCAGTTTTGAAGAAACCGTCTCATCTCATACACACCCTCTTTTACTCTCTACCATACTTGAAAATCCCATGTACTCAAGAACATTATGGGAGCCTTCAGCTTTTCGGGGTTGTCCGGATCGCTTTGCTTATTCGGTCTCTCGGCGACTCGCGTGGGGCCAACTAGGGATCCCCGCTGGAAACAACGTTTGCATGCAGGCTTGAGAAGTCAAACTCTAATGGATTCCTGATGCCGTCCACGAATCCTCGAGAAAATGTGAAACTGACTTGTGAACTGTTGCATTGTCTCGTCTTTTACTCTGCAATTGCTTGTTCCATTATCCGATTTCTCCTTCTTCTTTTTTTCCTTCTTTCGTTTTATTTGTTTTACAGATTTTCTTTTCATGTCATTGCTTTAAGATACAGTGATTAAACAGCTTGCAGGAACATCAGGTTAGGATGATATCGATGCCTGTGGTCCTAGCATCTTGCTTGAATGACGGGACCATAATAGATGCTTGATCGAAATAGTCACGATAATCAACCACCATAATTCGTGAATGTTTAACCTATACTTACGGCTTTAACATCTCAGCAATCAGTTTTACCACTGTGATTTATCAGATCATATAATCTTTTGGATCAAGGCCAGGAGATCACAGTGTTAAAATCCTATTGCCACAGTAATGTGCCCAAGTATGCTAGTACTAGCAGCACTCTGCCATTCATAAAAGGATATGTTAGATTCCTATTTTCCTGCCCCAACGCTTCCAACATCAATTCTGGGTTATTCAAGCACTGAAGTTTGAAACAGAAGCTCCAAGAACCACATAAATGCGTGCTATTCTTTTCCTAAATTGGAGTGACCAAATGCCTGCCAAAGATCAATCAGCCAACGAATTCAGATAGTTCAAACAATGATTATACTTTCTCTATTGACGATCTTGCAATATCACCTTACCTTTGGAAAAGGAGTCCTTTCTTCTGAAATGCTTTTGAGCTAAAAATGGCTCAATCAACCTCCCTGACAGTAGTGTACAAATTAACACAAGAAGGGTAAAGAACTTGTGAATTCACTTTCCTCTAGTCTATCCGGAGATGAATGATTGGATTGGATTGATCATACTGGCAAAAGTAATTGCAGATGCAGAGTCACCAACTTCGTGTACTTAAATGAGCAATAATTGGAAGAATATTTGCCAATTTTGTTCAATTTGCCACGCCTCTATCAATTATAGATTGAGAGGAGCTCTCTACACAATAACAACCAGATTGAAAGTTGAACCACAAATATGATTCAGTAAGCATCACCAGTGCAAATCATCTGTGAATGTCATTCATCACGTACTTCCTCACAAGCACACACAATTAACTCAACCTTGTTGCACTGTTTACAGCATAGACTTTGACAAACGAAGCTAGAAAGCAGGATATGTTTTAAACAAGTTGTACACAAAATTCAGCAATCATAAGTTATCAGTAAGTAAATTCGACTTCTATGAACACAATCACTATGTTACTATCATGATACACTCCTGTAATTGCCCCAAATTTGTTTTGGCATTGTTTGTTTGTATCTTCAGCATCAATAAGTCCTTTTGATGCCATTGTATATAGGTGCGCCAGTTTGAGTTGACAACAAGTCGTTGAACCCATTGTATGGACTCTTCAATGAAGTTGATTCCTTACCTGAACTTGTCCCTCCAACTGTAGCGGGGGATAAAGATCCTTCGAAAAATTTATTGACTTAATGGAACCAGAGATACTTCTTGTATCCCCACTGCAAAGTGCCATCGATTTGTTACAAAATTGTAACTCTTCCATTAGTTGTCTCTGCATATCATGATAAGAATATCTGCTAGCTTGTTTAGCCTTAGCTGATTCAGTGAGACTCATGTAGCTTGGTTTATAAACTTTGCTCTCCTCTCCTCTTTCAACAATCAGCGCCTTAGACACTGGAGTCAGAGAGGCAGATGTTGAAGCTGACGTTGTGCTTTCACCATAGAGGGATTCTGAGATTGGATCTGAAGATGAGCCAGTAATTTGACAGCTGGAAGGAGGTTTAGCACAAACTTTGGTAGTTATATTGTTACGTCTCACTCTAACCAAATCATGTTCAGAAAAACATGAATGGTTACTGACACGATGGTCTTGACTTTTTTGAGAAAAGACAGTTGTTTCTGATTGTCTACCGTGGGTTTCTTCCATCAACCTGTTCTCCCATGGCTTAGTTGCCATCCAACGATCTAGCCAGCTCCATCCTGAGCTACTCTCATCCAAATGTCTGAGAGACTGTGCAGACTTATATTTCCTTGAATTTGGGCTCGCACTTGATCTTGATTGCTAAGACAAAGTATGCATTAAGAGATCAACTATGGTGCACAAAATTACGAAAATGTGCAAAGACAATTCACAGTTGCCAGAGAATTCACAAATCTGTTACCTGTTGAGATAAGGAATATGCCATTGCTCTCTCTCGCTTAATGAGTGCTTCTTGTCTCATTTGTAGCTTTGTCCTGACTTCTTGCAGAGTGCCAGGGCTAGCACACCAACGTTGCTGAAATTCACCATGGTATACATTGAGATTTGATTATAATTCCCAGACAAAGTAACAGTGAAAGAAAGAGGATCTGCTTGATCAGGTGAGAAGAGTCCCATCTTTTCATGATTAGTAAAAGTGGCCTGAACCTATACCTCTGCTTGCCTAGAGGGATCCACTTGATCAGAATGTTCAGCAAATAAATTTTGGATATCTTGCCCTTCTGAAGATGTTCTTACAGACTGTGCCCTCACGCGAGCTTGAGCTCGAACAAGGGCCTGCATGCACCTGAGTGTTATTGCAGCTTGCTTTCGGACCTGGCGGCCACGATAAATGGCCTGAATACGAACAACTGCTCTCAAGGCTCTCAAAGCACGCCTTGCCTACATATTTGGAGCAGTGCAATATGAAGAAACCAGTTCAACACAATCACGAGTTGATTCAGACACAGAGCATGCAGATGCTGCTTAGAACTGCTTACTCAAAATGCAGATTTCAAGTGCATTGAAAACGCTAATTTAAAGGGAACTAGGCCAATAAACAAGGTCGAACATAGTTATCGGCTAATAATCTCTGGCCTACGATGTATATCATGTAAGCCCAAGTATCAGCTTGCAAAAGTAAGCAAATTAGAGAATTCTTCATGATTCTGAGAAAGAGAAAAGCTCTACAATTTCTGTAAGCACCAAGTAACATGCTTAAGAAAGTCAACTTAATCTAGCCTTATGCAGATTCAGGACCTCGAAGAGCTACATAGATTTCATCAAAGCTTTTTGACAGTTGATATGACATAAGTCAAAAGTCTTTGCTACATATACTTATCGAGCAAGATAAGTAAAGATAATTTATAATGATTCTAAGCTAAAGGACCAAACAGCGATCTATATCAAAGCAAGAGCAAAACTGACAAAAACAACGTTTCTTTATTTAGCTTGAAACTAAGAGTCAAAAAGAAAAACGGGAGCCAGGAAAACAAATGTACCAAGAATGCCCTAAATGCAGTCTGAATCCGAATTGTGGCCCATTCTTGCTTGATGACCACAAAATTCTTTGGTGGAGCGCGAAGCAGAGTAGCCATTGCAGCGGCCAATGCAGCATCATCAAGGGCGTATGAGGAATCAGACAGCTCCGAAGCCACCACGTGGCTCCCCTTCAATCCCTTCCCCATTAACCCGATTCCCTCGGAGGAGCTCCTCCATAGCCTCCATTTCTTCTTTCCCTTCTCAACAGCCTTCTCCTATGACATTTACACATATCCAATTCAAAATCCGAGAGACCCTCTACAATTTGACTAGATGCAACTCAATCAAAAGTGACAATGCCCTTGTTACTGTGCCCAAAATGCAGACTCCCATTCAGATGCCCTGATCTATGCAACTTCAAACGCAGGACACTCACTGGGTACCCTTAAATCTGCCATCGCCACAAGAAATCTAAACCCTAAGAACCTGTTTATAGCTCAATACCGTCTTTTCGCACCCTGCAAGAAAGATTCAGCTCGGAAGTAGAAGGAAACGGCCTAAAATGCAACCCCCCCTCCCCCCCCCAAAAAAAAAAAAAGAAACAAGCTTACTGCACAGAATCTAAACCCAAGAACAGGTTGCACAGTGAAGGAGATTCGACTCTTTCAGTGGACAGAGTGGCACGCGAACATGGCCCGAACATCATGACACGCTTAACAGCGAAACGAGACAGCGAGAGCAGTTTAAGCGGACTCACTCGGTCGCTGCTCGGTTGGGACTTTCTGTGAGGGATGAGCGACTTCAGCCATTTGCCTCCGGACGCGCCCATCGAAGACGAACAAGAGGAGCTGCGAGACGAAGAGGAGTATGCACAAGCAACGGGGAAATGAGGTTGTGGTAAACTGGTAAGTGAGCTAGAGAGAGAAAGGGAGATGAATGGTTACAGAAGGAGAGAGACGTTTGAATTTCGAATTTCGAAAGGAAAGCCGGCTTTAACGGGCCATGGAGACACGCCGTTACTGACTTTCTTTTCTTTAATGCAGCCCAAAGTGTTCTTCTTCCTCCGCCTCCTCCTTTTTCTTTGCTTTCTCTTTCATCTTCCATCTCTCTTTCTTTCTTTCTTTTTCTCAATTGTTCCGTCTAATTTCTATTTCCTTTTTCTAGCTTGTCAAATAAATAAGAAATGGCGACGGAAGTATTGGATTATGCAATAAAAATAGGGACAATAGAACATGAAAAAAGGTTCAATTTATATATACTTTTAAAGGGGTTCCATTAAGGGTGAGCATGATCTGAGTGGGCGATTCCTACCTTAGAACCGGGAAGAATTGATTTCGAAAAATTGAAAATCGAGAACCGTCCATTGGTTCCATGGATCCACCTAAAAATCGGACCGGTTGGGTGGGTTCATGGAATTGATCTCACCAAGTAAATGGAGGTGATCAAGAGTGAGAGAGGGAGACAATGAATGGCCGGAGGTGCGGCCGTGAGTCAATGTGAGTCGAAAAACGGATTGCTTCCTAGGAAAAAAAAGTAAGGAAATATTCTATCATTTCATGTTTGCCAAAAGAATTTGCCACGTGCATTTTTCAGAGTTGAGTGGTAAGCTGAGGTTCGCTTGTTTCATTGGAAATCAATGGTTTTGAAAATATTTTCCTAAAATGGGTAGCTTGTATCACTTGAAATGACTAATCAATAAGAGATAGTTGTCATTACCGAGAACAATTTTATACCCATACATTTTCGTGAGCGATGAAAAAAAATTTCATTTGTACATTTTTTGTAATCATTTTTAAGAAAATATTTTTCAAATAATTTATTTTTGCTAAATAGACCGAACCAAGCCCACAACAATCTTTCATTGAAGAGCAATCATCAGACAAAAGCTCTAGTGATACTCCCCATCCCAAACCACTTCGGTACATCTTTTTTTTGTCTAGCTTAACCTCAAAACTATCTTGTCCAACATAAAGCCATCCATTCTTCGTTTTAGTTTGGAAATAAAAAAGGAAGGCATGGCTAACCCAAACCGTGGAATGCAACGATATTTCGTCCATGTTGGTTTCGCGCTTTTCCTTATTCGAAATTTTCGTACTTTTAATTTGTTCGGTCGAGTCTCATTGCTCGTACGAGTTTTCTAACCAAGTTCCTCCAATTTCGAATCTAATCAAATTCAAATTGACGTGCTCCTTCTGTCGTAATGTCGTAGAGAAAAATTTAGCCAACGTGGGGTGCTGAACTGGACGTCCATATTGGAAATATGGTGTGCATCTGTATTGGCTAAATTTCACCCACATCATGCTTTAACGTCATCTGTACAAAGTAGTTTTGTTTTTTCGGCGCATGTCCATGTGGTGATGCGAGATGTACATGTCTCGTCCACATCATAATTTGGCGACGTTCGACAATCACGTCAAGTGAATTTAATCGTATTTGGCGTTGGCTGATATGATTGGAAAATTGTGAAAATAGGAGGATTTGGGACGTTGTCAGTTCTGAATCTTGTTATCCTTGTTCTTTAGAAGTAATTACTTAAATGAATGGAAGTATGCCTTTTTTGGGAAAAAAAAATGGGGGGTGACAAATTAAAAGTATATTTTATTAGGGCGGTGCTATTTTCACCCCCCTAAAACGACTAAATCCACCCTCATTTACACAAACAAAGATAAAACTGCCCTCAATCTTTCAAATGCAATTTAAAGTGATAGCCCTACTCCTCCTTTTTTCTATTTGTCTTTTTCTATTTAGGATAGTTACTGTAATTGTAAGCATTTCACATGCTTTGTTTTTGGGGTTATTAAAGAAAATTACATTCTAAGATATCCTATGATGGTTTACATGCTCTCTATAAAATTATCTCGCTAATAGTACGAAAAAAAAAGACTTTCTTTGATTTAGGTAGGACCGAAAACTCTCTTCTTCATCGTTGATGTCATAACAACCCCTCCCCCCCTCTCTCTCTCTCTTGGCGAACTTGTCTTTTTAAAATCATTGGTCTAAAACCTATACATCAAAAGTCTCTTTATTTCTTTTATAAAAAAATTGTCTTTCCTCTATCGAAGAATTTATCTTTTCTCCATAATTTATTGGCGAGATACTTTTATACAAGAGAAGATAAGATGTTAGGGAAATATCTACGAATACACTAAAATATTAGGAAAATTTTCAATTGAGAACTCGAAGTGCTCTCATTTTCTCAAATAAGGGCATGCGGTAGATATTGTTTCAAATAAGGGCATGAAGTGAGCCTATTATTTTAAATAAAGGCCTGAAATGACCATGACTATTTCAAACAATAACTTAACCTTGCCAGCCAATCAAGGGCATTTTCGTCAAAATACAATTTAAACTTAATTTTTAATCAAATTAAATTAAAAATGAAAAAAGAAGGATAGGAATTGTAGGTGACACCTACGCCTACAGTTGTTATTCTTCCTTTTTTTAGTTTTTTTTTGGGTAAGGTAAGAATGCCTTTTTTTTTAAGTTTTTAATCTTTCAAAAACATAAAAATAAAAATAAAGGAAAAGTAAATGATGAAAATGCCTTAACTAGCTAGTGAGTGAGACTCTTTTTTTAGACTGATATTGACATTTCAGCCTCTTATTTGAAACAATATCTACTTTAAGCCCTTATTTAAAATAAAATCCACTTTAGACCCTTATTTAAAACAAAGAATGCACTTTATGCACTTATTTGAAATAATGTCCACTTCAAGCTCTTATTTGATAAAATAATGGTATTTCAGGCCCTTATTTGAAAAATTTCCAAAATATTATGCACAATGAGGTATATTGTTATTTTTTTGTAAATATTTGATAGATGATATTAATTTTTGTCAACCTAAACTAGTGGTATTTCACTAGCATTTAAAAAAAATTCTTACTATATGCAATGTTTTGATTTAATTAAATTTTATCTACTTAGCAATATATCCATAAATTCGATCGACAACGTAAAAAGGAACTAGATTTATGGGAAATTTCTCTTCTCAACAATTTTATGAAAGTAATATGTAACAATAAAAAAAATATAGTGCCTTTTGTTGGGAAAATCCCTTATGATTTTTTGAAGATGAAAAAAAAAATCAAAAGCTACCAACGTGTATGTTGGTCGAGTAAGCCGCAGTACATATGGTATCTTGATCAGCATTTGGTATGATAGCAAGCGCTCTGTCACAATCGAGGAATGCTCTACCCATATGAAATGATCACTGCAAATATCTGAGGTGAACAAGGTATCGGGTATGGAGATATCAACAAGCTCGAAGGATCTCTATAAAGGTGAATAAGGTGGAAGGACATTGATCGAAGGTGAACATATAAAGGTGAATAAGCTAGAAGGACCTTGATCGAAGGTGAACAAGTCAAGAAGAACAAAGATGTTAATGATGGCTTAGAAAGACCAAGATAAGGTGAACAATTGGATAGACCTTGGTGAGGGTGAACAAGCCTAGAACAGTAATGTTCGTTGAAGCTTGAAAGGACCACATATGTGAAGATCAACAGCTTGGTAGAATCATGATCGCCATTGCATTTGGAAGGACCAAAAGACAGAAAGGTGGATCACTATTGGGACATTAGATTATTAGAGTAGCTCTATTAAGATGAGGTGGAAAGACAATGGCAATGCAGATGGTCTACAGAGTTCGATGAAGACGAGCCATCAATAATGATAATAACATCCTTGAAGGTCTTTGGAAGCTGACTCAGCCATTCAATGAAGATGAGGAGTCAGTGAGTTTGTTGATGTCCTTAGAAGTTTTTGGTAGCTGATGGAACCAAAAGGATCATTGGAAGATTGGTTTCAAGTCATTCATTCGAGTTCATTGATGGGCAGCATCAGCAAACTGGTGGTCATATGCACTTGTGTGGGCAAGGAGCAGTGCAGATATTGAATCCTGGAAGGTACTAACCATTTGCTCACTTGATTGCAATGTTTATCGAGATTAATATAGCCATTACAAAGGCTTGGAGTTTTCATCATGAGCAATTGAGATGTGTCGGAGTAGTTTTAGCAATTTTGATAGAAGACAAAGTCTAACAAAGAGCAACAAAACTGGCTTGGGAAACTAGCCATTCTAACACTATTAGAAGTATCTGTTCTAAAGCTAAAAAGCATTAAGAAGTTGTTATGTTACTATCATCAATGATCCTATACTGTTAGCAAAGATAAGAAATCTTGTGATAAGATGAGTGAACAAGTGCCGAGATGGTATATCAAGGTAGCTTGGAAGGACTAGTCTAGAGATGGTGTTCTTGGAAGTCTTTGGTATCGATGAAAGGTAGCAATATCATTGTGGCTATCTCGACATATCTTTGGGATAATATTATCACTGGAGATTGTAGGTAAGTTACTCGCAAGCAACATTGGTGATAGTGTGTGTGCTTGTTGGTTTATAATAACAGTGTAGGTGTAACAATGGTGTGATATTCATTGTCTATTATGACTGTTGATAGTTCAGAATAGAGCCTCTAGATTCCACAAATAAAGACTGCAGAAGGAATGCTGAAAGTTGACATTGCACAGTACGGATGAATAATGCTTTGATAATGATCATTCACTACATGCGAGAGAATCTGTATTATTTGATCTTCTGATAAAGATTGAAGATGTACTACTTGACCTAACATGTACGGATTATCTCTGATCAGAACCGGTACTATTTGTCTTTAGCTTGGATCAATGCTATTTTGGTCTCCCATGCAAATAAAGATGTTCAGTGTCCCTAATGTCCAGCTCTTTGTCCTTGGTGGCTAGCTATTCATCCTTGAACACCCCCAACGGCCACTATGAAGTCTGAAGGTATATATCAGAAGAAGGAAGGCCGAAGAAGCAAGTGGAAGAGTGTTGGGTGAAGATGAACACTGAGTCTTAACTCTTGAGTCTTCTTCTTCTATCCAATTTTGTTGTTAGCATCTGTGATGCAAATTATTGTCTCAATGCGGTGCTACTAAGTTGTAATAGCAAATGGTCAAGTGTGCGAATGTATGAGTAGTGGCTGTCCTGATAGTGTGATCTATCGATATAGGAGCACCATTGCTCATTGTAACTTGCTATGATGATTACTAGTGGATTCCAGTCTCATGGTGGTTGTTAGGCTAGAGAGTAGATGTAGGTTTAGGGATAAAGTCGAACCATTATAAATCTCATTGTGTCATCTTCTATATCTTTAGTATCACCACTCTTGATTATGTCATCTATTAGTTTGCACTGCACCCGGTTACAAATTTGTTCATCAGTAGCATAACCAACTTTAACTTGTCATGTTCCGCAAAGTTGTTCATGGATTTGATCTATCTATCTCACTTTGATTTACTTGTCATCTACATACACGCTGATATGTTCGCAACACCATCTTGAGTGCAGATGGTTTGGTATTCCGCGAAAGTTTATTTTTTATCTTCACTCAATCTATTCACTCCCCGTTGGTTGTATTGTTAGCCCCAACACTTTTAATGTACATGAAATTCTACAATACATCTATAGGCATGAAATTTTCAAATATGGTAAGTTGATCCTATATGCTTGTAGGAAACTAAAAAAAAGGACAGTAAATAAATTTGGTACCACTAATTTAAATTGCAATTGAATAATAGGGAACAATTTTGTTTTTTTAGTGAAAATTGAGTGGATTTAGTCATATGGGGTTGGAAATAGCGCAACTCTTTTTATTATTGTGAAAAATAAGATGACGCTCTCTAGTTGGTTGCTTTCCACTTATTACTAACCAGTGGGGAAAAAAAAATTTACCCCATATTAGTATCAGTAAAATTTAAAATCAGCGATCTTTTATCTTATTAACCAACTCCATTTCAAAAGCTCAAAAAAAAAAAAAAAAAAGGCTCTGCAATTTCTGACCTTTCTCGGAGATCCGATTCTCTTTTCTTTAGCAGGAACGGCGAGGGAATAAATGGGGTCTGCAACTTTTGATTTCCTTCTTCCTCTTATAGGAGTAAGGCCACAGCCATCCGATGAAAAGAAGAAGTCCCATTTCACCATTTATGAAGTCTGCAGCACAGAACACAGCTAATTAGAATTCTTTTTCTTTCAGAGATTTATTAGTTTGTTCCTGAGGTAACTCCTGCAGGGAGCTTCTCAGAGATGCCCCAGAGAAAAAAAGATTCTTCCATGAAATGGTATCTTTAAGATTGATCAGAGAGAGAGAGCAGTTGACTTTGCTTGTGTTGAAAGGAACAACTTTTGATTTTTTCTAGGGAGAGGGAGAGATGATTTCTCAAGCTTTGAGTTGTCAAATTGAGGAGGAGGAGGACGACTCTCTATCAGCCTTTTCTCCTTAGCTATGTAAGCTAGAACGACTTTGCTTGTGGAAGGAAAGAAGATATCTCCACTCCAGCCCACCAATACTAGAGGAGCAGATTCAGAGTAGATTCAGAGAGAACTTTTGATTGGTTTTCGTGAACTGGGCTCTTTTGGGCAACTTCCATTACAGATATATATTCTGTCGATGGTCAACATCCTCATCCGCATCGAAGCTCACCCTTTTGCTAATCATCATCTTCATCATCGCCAGCAGAAGCAAGGAAAGGAAAAGATCACAAATTTCCCATCATTGGAGATCGAGACTGAGAGAGAGCGAGAGTGGAGTAGAGAGTAGGGATGATGCTGATGATCATGAAGAGAAGCTGCGTGGTTCTCGTGCTGGTGCTGCGGTTACTGAGTGGCGTCTCCGCAAGAAGCTCGGTTTTTGCACGTAATGGCGATGATCGTCACGGGGTTGCTCTTCATCAAACTGGTTAGCTTCCCTTTGCCTCCTCCTCCCTCTTTCCTTTGTGATGAAACCCAGTTCACGTGTCATGGTTATCTTTTTAGTGAGATCTGTTGTAGACTCCTCATGACTTCAATCTCTCGTTGCCACAAAATATCTTCTTCATCCTCATTCGAATTCTCGTGTCCACCATAGACACAAGCTGCATTACTGACCCGTCTCACCATATGCGCAATAATGGCCAAGCAGAGACCGATCCGGCGATGCTTCCGTCTCCAAAGCACCCAAGGACCTTGTCAGAGAGAGCGCAAGAAGAGATCAGGAGCAGTGAACAAGAAGAAGAAGAAGAAGATGGGAATCAAATGGAAGTGAGTAAGATTGGGTCGAGCCCACCGAGTTGCAAGCACAAGTGCTATGGTTGCACGCCCTGCGAAGCCACCCAAGTGCCAGCCCCCCACGACGGGGACGGGCACGCCCATGTCCGGGTCCAATACACCAACTATGAGCCCGAGGATTGGAAGTGCAAGTGCGGCCCTTCTCTCTATGCCCTTGACCCCTCCACAGACCAAAAATAGAACAAATGATTTCTCGATTTCTTTTCTTCGATGATGATGTAATTGCCAATTGACATGTTTCTTGCTTTCAACAAAATGCGGTTTGCCACTCTGAGGTGATATATAAGCATTACTAATTTGGGAGTTAGATTAATGTTCAAATCAAAAATATTTATGACGTCAGCACTAATTAAAGGGAGAAAGGCTTGGAGTCATTTTATTAACACAAGCATGGCGTCAGCACTATTAAAGGGGTTAAGCTTAAAGGCGAGCATGTCCAATGGCTCCCATGAGATTCAATGAAGGGTTTAAAACGGGGTTCGAATCGGAGAAGAAGAAAGAGAGAAAAGAATGTGATCCGTAACCAGAAAATAAAAAAAGAAAGAAAAGAAAATTCAAGACATTCAAAAAAATTCAAGCAAAATGGCGTCTTCATCTAGATTTGTCCATGTAAGATTGTTGGTCATGACACATAGGATGACTCTCGATGACTTGGTAATCACGTCAGAAATTCCAAGTTAGACTTGATCAATAGAACTTGATTATATTGTTACTCAAAGTTTGATAACTATATTGACATGATAGAAAGGTTTAGAACATGTTAGCTATTCTCCAGCTATGTGCTTATGCTGCCACTGAGGTTGTTGTTAGAAAGAGTGAACAGCTTCAGAGATTGACAATTAGATAGCTGTGAAGGAATTTGTCCTTGAAAGTTGTTCTCATCAAGATCCATTTATTCAACTTGGTCAATTCCTAAAGAAGAATGAATTGTCCCTCCGATCTAATTATAGAAACGACAAATTTCGTAAATTTCCCAAATTTGAAGGGAGAGCACTTGAAAGCTCGTTTAGGAACATATTCAATATTTCGAGATTCACGGGATTTTTGCTCCGTATCAAAGTATCGACATTTATTCATGAGATTTTCATTCAGTATCATCGGTAGTCAATTGAAGTGACTCTAGCTTTGTCCAATTCGATATTGACAATAACGCTAGTGATATTTCCACATGTATTGACAACATTAATAACTCTCTAAGAGGAAAATTTACTTTCGGCCTTTTAATAGTTAATAATTTCTCCACATGATTAATAACTTTCATATGAAAAGTAGGTAAGCGATTATACTAAGTAGAGGACTCAAAATATACCTAGTGATATTTCAACATGTATTGACGTATTCAGTCACTTTTCACCAGGTTGCGCATATCAATAATTACTAATTTTGTCGTCATGAAAAGTAACTTTACTTTGAATTTTTTTTAACTTAGCAACCTCATCGACCAGGAAAAGAAAAAAAATTGTCGACCAAAAAAGAACGTAGCCACTTCTTTAGGCTTATTGTTACTTTTTATAATTTAGAGAAGCAAGTTTGAGACAAAAAGTACTCCAACAAAAATCATAAACCTTTTAATTAAACCAATTTAGTCTTAAATTTTTCACATTGGTACCAATTCAGTCCATTCGATCAATTTAGGCCAGAAATTGCTAATAATGAACACTAGCTATTCTATGCGAGATGACTGGCTCTATCATTGACATTTTTTTTATGATTTTTTTGAATTTTTTTCTTTCTCTTTCCTCCACGTTCAGTGCCGACACCGGCATAGAGCAACGTCAGCAAGGGCAACCCTCGCTAGCCACCGGCATAAGCATGGAAGAAAAAGAAAGAAAAAAAAATAAAAAAACTAAAAAAATATTTAAAAAAATCCACATCGTCGTTGACCGTGCTACTTTAGAAAGCCAATGTCCAAGTTAACAATTTTCGGCGTAAATTGATCGGATGGGCTAAATCGGTATCAATATGAATAAGTTTAAGACTAAATTGATCAAATTAAAAGATTTATGATTGAATTGGTACCCCTGCAATAGGTTAATGACTCTTTTTGGTACTTTTCCCTAAGTTTGAGCATGCGTGGTGCTTTGAGAAAACCTACAATACTCAAGAATGCGTGGGCACCACGGCCCATGTGATAGTTTAATGTGCTCAAACTACAAATACAGATGGGGGATAATGATTAACTATCATCTCGAGTGAAAAGGAGTAATTGAATTCCAGTCTTTGGTTATAGATTTTACCTCCCCGTTTGTGAGAACAACATTAATTGTCGATCTAAGACCTACTGAGTTCATTTGATTAGCTCCAATGTCTCTGGATGATCCAAGAAAAAATCTCGCTAATCCAAAGTCACCCATGTGTGCAACCGTCTTAGCATCTGAGAGGATAGCGCTTGGCTTTAGATCGTGATGAATGAGGAGGATATGTCACTGGTGATGAAGATAATACAGTGCAAAAGTCAATTTTTCATGCACCGAAAGAGATTCACGTTAGAGATGTTTCCTTTACTATTTTCAATTGGGGATGCTATTAATCTAAATTGAAAAAAAAATATTCTAATCATTTAAATATTATCAGTTCAGTTTAATTGTATCCACAATTAGATATTCTAATTATTTAAAGATAGTTAAGGGCGCACATGGTAACACTTCTAGAAATGAATTTTTACTCCAAAAGTGCTTCTGGAGCATAAATCCATTTGGTAATGCAATTTTTAAAGTACAAATTTATTTGATTACGCAACATTACATTTCTATTTCTGAAGCAAATTTCTACTTCTGAAGTTATTTTTGAGCCAGTTCCAAAAGTTAAAGGGGTAATACCACGAAAAATCTCAAATCGGTACACTTGTGACCGTATCTACCTTCATTATAACTCATCAGTTTTTCCCAGCCTAGTCTCTTGGAAGATTATACTGAGGATATACGCTCCACCCAAATTGTAATCAATCGAACCCCATAATTGGCATGTTCCCAAGCCTTGTCATTAAAGTCCAAAGCCTCGATCCCGAGGTAGTCAAAATACTGCAGGGTGCCTCATTGAGGGAGAGCATCGCGGACGTCGTATCACTGCAGAAAAGATTTAAGCTCAGTAGAGATACAACGGACAAATTTATCGATGCAATGATAAATTTATCACTGCAAAGCCCATTGAACCTTACCTCAGGGGAGCACATTGAGGGATGATAAGTCCACCTTCCAACTCAATCCAAGTTTGCACAAAAGCAACGGGCGGAATGCCCGCTTTGGCACTTTGTTCAGCCTTCGCCAGGAAGAGGCTCGCAAGATTGGTCAACTTTAGTTTAATGATGTATTCAAGGATGTGCTTGTTAAGGCGTTTGAGGCTGCATTGCAGAGATTATACGGAGATTATGAAATACAACATGATTATAATTCTAAGAAATGGTTCCTGGAATATAACTCGTCAGAAGGGAAAAAAAAAAACGGCATGTAGCCCCCACAACGACAGAAGCAGCTGCATTAGAAGCTGCTGCTGCGCTGCCGAAAGCAGCAAAACACATAAGAGACTTAGGCAGTTCAGAAAAATATGCAAACTGCATTGCCAATTAAGTCATAAACTGAAATCGAAGAACGACAATGCTAGCAATAGGAGAACAAGAGCGCTAACTAAGTCATAACTTGAAATCAAAGAACAGTGCTAACTAAGTCATGATAGAACAACAATGCTAGCTAATATGAAAATATGAAATCGAAAAACAACAATGCTCGCTAAGTCATAGCATAACGATAGTGCTAGGTAACGTCATAACATGAAATCGAAGAATAACAGTGCCAACTAAGTCATAACATGAAATCGAAGAACAACAATGCAGACTAAAGTCATAACTTGAAATCGAAAAACAACAGTGCTAGCTAAGGTCATAACACGAAATCGAAGAACAACAGTGCTAGGTAATGTGATAACTCGAAATTGAAGAACAAAAATACCAACTAAGTCATAACATGAAAAACTATGTTATTGAAGAACAACAGTGCTAACTAAAGTCATGACATAAAATCGAAGAACAACAATGCTAGGTAACGTCATAATATGAAATCGAAGAACAGCAGTTCTAATTAAGTCATAATATGAAAAACTAAGTCGTAACATGAAATCTAAGAAAAACGGTGCTAACTAGGTCATAACATGAAATCGAAGAACAACATGGCTAGCTAACGTCATAAAAGTTTCAAAGAACCGACTAACGCTATGATATGATGCAGAACGAATGCAGAAATATTTTGTTAAAGGGTGCCCTGGAAGTCCAAGGAAAGAGTTCGACAGTTGTTGATATCAACAACAATCATGAACACGGTAATAACAGCAACGGCAACAACAATAACAGCAAGAAGAGGAAGAAGGAGATATATAATGCTATTGCTAAAACCGCCAAGAAAAGGAGTTTGAAGCCCTCGTCCCAAAAAATGTCGAAAACATTAAAATGAAATAAAAAACGATCCCATCATTGGGGATCTGTCCTGAAGTTGCTCGGCATCTGCAACCAGATTTTCCTTTTTTTTCTCTTTGGAGCTTGGACTTGAAGTTGCTGTGCTGTACCATTCTTTGACGAATGGTGCATATAAGCCAAGCTGCGGCGGCAAAGGAGGTTGTTCCTCTTCCTCACTGTAGATTTAGAAAGATCGGCTGCAACAGCTAAGTCTTTGCAAAGGTCTCTCACTCACCATTTTCGCCTTTTCTGTTCCGGGTACCGGGGAAGATTTCTAATGGGCGCTTCTCAAATATGCTGCTACCAGCGTCGTGTCAAAACTTGCCGCTTCAGCAATTCGACCAGGTAAATAACATATAATGGTGGAAGGAGCGGACCCGAGGCTACAAATCCACTTAGCCACAGGATTTGATTATGCAACAGGAGAATCACGAACAGTAAGACAAGAGAAAAGTTCGGTTGATGTATACTTTTCCCTTTCGAAGACATTTTCACACCACTCGAGTTTTCGTGATTTGCTGGGTGAACAATTCCACGAGCTGCTTCGGATGCGCCTACTGATTTTCCCTCTTAAGCGTTTCCCAGGGGCACATCTGCTCCTGACAGTAGGAAAATTGGGGTGGCCCCCCACAGCTTGGGCTTTCATCTTGGGCCTCCATTGTTAGTGCTAGTTGATCTGCTCTTTAGCTGGTCTCTTCCCAAATTATTCCTCTACTTTCTTTTGCATGTGGGGAGGAAAAAATGGCCCAAGCTATATGAATCTCTCTGGTTAATTCTTTGATATTCCTGACCTGCTAAAATCTTTCATTGATAATAGAAAGTTGTATCGCTCCCCATGCCAAACTGCTTCAGGGACATCTTTGTCTACAATTAGCTTCAACGTCGTTTTGTCCAATGCAAAGCCATCCATTCTCTTTTTGTCTTGGAAATTAAATGAGAAGGGACGCGGCTAACCAAATTGTGAAAGCAACGATTTCGGTGTCAACATTTCTGTGCTTTTTCAAATCAAAATTTTGTCACTTTAATTTGTCGAAATAAGTCGTTAAATTTCCTAACCAGGTCCATTCGACATCCAAATTCGAGTCAGTAGATTCAATCGAAAACTTTATGAAAGCAGAAGGATTTGAATGGAAAAATTAAAAATATATTGAGGAGACTTAAGTAAAGTTTCAAATAGAAATAGAGTGGAAATTCTGTGGGATTATCGAAGTCGGTTGCTTTCCACCGACCAACCTACCGGCTAGATAGAAAGTTGACCCCATGTTTGTGTCAGAAGAGATGGGAATCGCCATCTTTCATTTTTATTAACTAACTCCACGTGAAAAGCACTGCAATGTCTGACCTCTCACCGAGATCTGATTCCCCTTTTCTTTAGCAGCACGGTCGAGGGAATAAATGGTCTCTGCAACTTTTGATTTCTTTCTGCCTGTTACAGAATAAGGCCACGGCCAGCACATCAAAAGAAGAAGTCCCATTTCACCATTTATAGAGTCTACGGCGCAAAACACAGCTAATTAGAAATTTTCTTTTCAGAGATTTCTTAGTTGCTCTGGAGGTAACTCCTGCAGGGAGCTTCTCAGAGATACCCCACAGAAAAAGAATCTTCCAAAAAATAGGATCTTTAAGAGAGAGAGAGAGAGAGAGAGAGAGAGAGGGTGTTGACTTGCCTTGTGTTGAAAGGAACAATTTTTGATTTTTTCGAGGGAGGGAGAGAGATGATTTCACAAGTTTTGAGTCGTCAAATGGAGGAGGAGGAACTGATAACGTCAGCAGCCTTTTTTTTCTTCTTCTTCTCAGCTATGCATGACAAGAAGCTAGAATGACTTTGCTTGTAGAAGGAAAAGAAGATATGTCCACTTCTTCACGCCACTGCCAGAGAAGCAGAATCAGAAAGAAAAACCCCAGAAGAAAAAAAATATCATATTTGACGTGAAATTTTTTTTATTGCTCTTCGTGAACTGAGCGTTTTTGGCAACTTCCACCATATTAATATGCGAACAATCTGTCAAACGTCATCACCAGCGGAAGCAAGGAAAAGAAAAGATCAGAAATTGCCATCATTTGAGGTTGAGACTAATCGAGATCGAGAGATAGAGAGAGATGATGATGATGATGGAGAAGAGAAGTTGTGGGGCTCTTGTGTTGGTTCTGCATTGTGTTGGGTCTCTGCAAGAAGCACGATTTTCGCACAGAATGGTGGTGATCTTCATGGTGTTACTCTCCTTCAATCTGGTTCGCTGTCTTTTTTGCCTGCAGCTCGCTGCGCACTGCTCACTCTTTCCTTTGGGTCGAAACCCAGTTGCTTGGCTTCTTCTTCCTGCGTATTGTCCTCTTCAATACAGCTGTTGATCTAATAATTAAAGATCGGTTTTTTTAATCCAATTCCTATTTTCCCAATTTATGTTTGCATCTCTGAAGAATGTTTATCTGATATGCCCATTTTATAAGCCCATTTGATAGACTCAGTTTCATTTTAACAGAGTATTTAGGCACTCGTGTCATACTCATAACTCGATCAATGCTTGTTGTCTTTTATGACGGTATCATATTGACAAAAGCTACAAAATAAGATCATTTTCACTCGGGGGCTGACTGTCTTCTTCATCCTCAGTTGAATTCTCGTGTGCACCACAGGCACGAGCATTACTGACCCATCTTCCCATATGTTCAATAATGGCCAAGCAGAGACGAATCCGGAGATGCTTCCGTCTTCAAAGCACCCAAGGATCTTATCAGAGAGAGCGCAGGAGATCAGGAGCAGTGAAGAAGAAGGGAATCAAATGGGAGTGAGCAAGATCGGGTCGAGGGCGCCGAGGTGCGAGCACAAGTGCTATGGTTGCACGCCCTGCGAAGCCACCCAAGTGCCGGCCACCCACGACGGGCACACCCATGTCCGGGTCCAATACACCAACTATCAGCCCCAGGGTTGGAAGTGCAAGTGCGGCCCTTCCCTCTATGCCCCTTGACCCCTCCATAGACCAAAAAGCAAAAAGATTTCTCAATTTTCCTTCTTCAAAGTTGCGTAATTGCTTGAGTTTTGATATTCTAGGCTTGTGGAGCTGACCCGAGGATGATCATTGCTTTTGTTGTTTGAGCCAACTCGCACACGAAGGGAGGGATATTGAGTTGCAAGTTTTTACGAGGAGGTTTCACCTTTACACTTAAAAAGTAAATACAAGCTCTTTTCACAATCTATGAGAAAAAACCTCAATAATCTGCTCTCACAAATCGAACTTAGATTAAAGCAGCAGTAATTCTCTTCGAGTGACTGTTAAGTTTAGACTTGTTAGTAACCTGAGTTTAGATAGTGTTAGATAGTTTAGAGCCTTTCTTACCATAAATTGACCACTAGACTTTTATACAACAGATATAGAACAACCCCACTAATTTTTTAAATGTTTCTTGCTTTCAATTCAGAGAACTTCTCCAATTAGTCCTCAACCTATTTACGGACTTTTCAGTCTTATCAATTTAGTTTTGAACCTTTACATGTAATTCCATTGTAGTCATTTCGATCAATTTTTGTAGGAAACCATTGACATAGCTCTGTGCTACGACGGCAATGACTTGACCACGATTTTTTTCAGCGAAATTTGACCAAAAAAATTGCATTAGAATTTCACGCAAATTTTTAAAATTCGATTGAAAAATTTGAAAAAATTAGAATTACATTGGCATTCGTACAATAAGTTTAGGATTGATTGTGTAATTTTTCCCTTTCAAATCAATGTGGGTTGCAACTCCCATATAAATATTACAATTACTAATTTAAGAAAGGAAAATTTTCAAATATGAATATGAAGTGCCCTCATTTTCTTAAATAAAGCCCTGAAATAGATATTGTTGCAAATAAGGATTTAAAGCCCTCATTGCTTTAAAGAAGAGCATGAGTAAGGGCATTTTCATTTTTTAATTATATTTAATTTCTTTTCTTTTTTCCCTTTCTTTTTTTCTTTAATCTTTTTTTTTTTTTACCCTAGCTTCTCGCCGATGGCCGGCACCGGCAAGAAGCTAGGGCAAAAAAGAAGGAAGAAAAGAAGGCTAGAACAAACCTTGAATCCTATAATTCTAATGCTTTCGTGTCTGTTCGTGATCGGACATCAGACAGACTATTTCTCTGCTCAATTTTGTGCATGCGAAGATGACGAGCGATGAGCGTTTTGCTGGTTTGAATAATGCATCCAAGATTTGAGCACATCATTCGCTGTGAACCCAATGGCCACTGAAGGCACCACCTGCAAAATATGCCCAAATGTATGCATGAGAACATTCAGCTCGACAATATACTGTTCGTCGCAGACACATGTTTGCATTCCAAGTATGTAATCAGACTCTTCCTTCTACTGTAAATCGAATTTTCAGTAAAGAAATCAATGCGGGGCATGCAAAATTCGAATCTTCAAAGTCTGCACGGAGGGATTGATTAGCACCAGACTTCTTAAGATAGCAGATTGGCGTTCTGGATTGGCTATAACGAGAGCTTGCCTTAATATAATTGATGCTTAAACCAGCGTATAATTGTCTCCACCCTTGATTGCGAACGATGTTCGAAAGCCCCTCTACAGTGTTCTTGAACCGGGCATTGCCCAGTACCGCAGTCTCAGCCTGAAATTTTGAATGCAGCAAACATTGTTGAGCCTGATAGACAAAGTTGATGTGCATGTTGATGTTGGGTCAGGGTTGAATTTCCTTTTTCTCCCTATTTGCTAGTCATGGAGATGGAGACATCAAACGTTGAGCATTCTTCGGTGTCTGAGTTACCTGCATCTGTCGCCTCACGACATCCAACGGATACGTGAATGTCTGCCCAACCAACCCCGCCAAAGCGCCACAGGAGAGGCGCATCACGATCGAATCTTGGCGATCCTCAGGAATCTTGAGCTTTAGCTCCTCGTAGATGTAGTACTTCGAGCCGGCATACGGAAGAATCCCAACCAATGTTGGACCTGCATGGCACATCATATGAGAAACGCAAAACGATTAGGACGGTCGATCGTGTCTCGTAGGGACTACCTTGTCACAGGGATGTACCTATGCCTCGATAGAAAGCACGCACTCCGCCTTCTCGATAGACGTCCCTGAAGATATGGCGAAGCCTCAGGTGTCGAGGTCGAGAATGAGGATTTTCACTAGAATATGAATCCATCACCTGGCCAAACAGAGCGCATAAATTTGCCAGGAAAATTTGTTGCAGATAAGGTTCATGCAAAGGTTTTGAAATCTGCTTGACCCCATGACAGAATCATCAATATGAAGAAGAGGACACGAAGCGAAAATATGCTCTGATTGTGCTCGAAATTGAGCCAAGTTAACAGAAATCGGAACAGATCGAGTTCTCATGCTGAGGAGCTCGTCCTTCCTTTTTCTTTCCTTCCATCATTTGCTCGTTTTGCCTATTGCTGACCTGATAAGCGAGCTTCGTCCGAGCCAGATCCAAGGGATATGTACACAACACAGCCGTTCCTCCGGAGGCAGAGCCCGCCAGGAGGTCGATAAAAGGACCCGCCCCGAGCGAGGGACAGTTGTCCAAGATCCAACCCCGGTATTGCTCGTACGTCATGTATTGCAGCGCCGCGTATGGGACTACCCGGATGACGCTCGCGCCGTTTCCTCTACATGTTTTTTCGGAGAAACCATAAGTACCACGTCCAATGAACATAAGCCTCAGGAAAAACCCACACGAAACAGAAGAATAGGACTCACTTGTATAGCCCTTGAACACCTTCATGCCTGAGGATCTTCTTGAAGGACTGGTACACACCAATGGAACGAAATCCTTCGCTTCTGATCTGAACATAAGACAAACATCATCATCATGCAAGGAATTATTAAACTTTCCTAGAGGGACGACAACAACAAGCTGATCGGTTCATTCTGTTCAACTTATGTTGATTCTTATGGCTTCTTCTCCCCCCAAAAGACACCTTGAATGGAAAAAAACAAGCCACTGAAATCTCGTCCTTACATGCGATATTAAACGCCCAAAAGTACCTGTAAGAGAATCTTGATCCTTTCAAGGGGCGCCACAGCAGTCTTGGCAAAAGCACCGGCAGCGCCTCCAGCGATCAATTCCCTCACACAAACTGGCAAAGCATCAACGAAGCAGTCGTCCCCATTCTCAGAACAGCCATGCATGAATCTTCCCACGGGGGGAGATTCCATGCCTTTTCTTTTGTGGGTGACTCACAGGATGGGGTTGCCCTTTGTACATTTTTAGGGAGGCTCTGAATAGTAACTCTTTCTAAAATTGGAATTTTTCCTCCTTTTCTCGGTTCAATCTACCTGTAGGAAGATTAAATTGGGAAGCTTCAAAAAAAAAAAAATGGGCGGCAAAGGAAAATCATGAAATATATGAGTTGGGATGGTTTCGCTCCAAAATTTTGATGCTCATAAGAAGATTGGCCTGAGAACGTGAACTCTAAGAGAAGCGACAAGTCGTCTTGCAAATTTTATTTTTCTTTTTTTTTTTAGCACGAGAATCTCTATTTATAGGATTTAGTTGTTTATCTTCTATAAAATTCTGAGAAACTTCGAAATATTCTCAAATAAAAGCCTAAAGTGGACCTTGCTTCAAAAAAGAATCTAAAACGCTTTCATTATTTCAAAGAATGGCCTCACTAAGGACTTTTTTCATTTATTTTTAATTATTTTTTCTTTCTTTCTTTTTTTTTTTCCTTTCTTGTTTCCTTTTTTTGTTCCCTTTCCTTTTTACCAGTGGCCGGTCTCAAGCGATGGCCGGCCACCAACTAGGGCAAACCTTGCTTGTGGCAAACGAAGTTGGTTTCACCTAGGTGAGACTACCCTTGGCAGCTGCGAGGGACGGCCTTACCTGGGTGAGCCCTTGTTGGCCGCCTACAAGAGGAAAAAAAAAAAGAAAGAAAGACAACAGGAAAAAGCAAAAAACGAAAAATAAAAAAAGTAAAATTACAAAAATGCTCTTGATTAGACCTTTATTAAAAATAGTGATGACACTTTATGCCTTTATTTGAAACAATAATCACTTCAGGTCCTTATTTAAGAAAATAAGGATACTTCAGGCCCTCATTTGAAATTTTCTCTAGAATTTTCAATGGGACATCATTGTTGATTTTCAGTTTTGACAAAGATGATTTGGGAGGGTACAACTATCTCATTCTAGTCTGTAGCATGTGCGTGTCGTGGTCCAATTAAGGTTTTATTTGTTTCGTAAAAAATGAATGATTTTATTAAAAAAATTCTAAGAATTATCACTTATAAAAATAAATGAAAATATATATTTTCATTATCCACAAAAAAATTTAGACATAAATCATTATTGAAAATGAAAAAAATTATTATAAGTTGATTATTTTAAGCTATATATCAATTATATTTAAGAAATTATTTTTTCAAATCATTCATTCTTTAAGAAATAAACAGATTCTAAGGGTGTATTTGTTTCAAGAAAAACTCAAGTTTGGAAAATATTTTATGTACAATAATTACTTATATTGCTTAGAAAATTTAGTCGATGGAAAATGTTTCCTTCATCGATAACAATTTATATCTAATTATTTCCATTAATTTATTTTTACAAGCAATACAAGTAGTTGTTTTTCTAAAAATATTCTTTAAATAGTAATTTTTTCATGAAACAAACTTACCCTAATAGTAAAAGCAACATGATGGATATTAGGAAGAGATAAATAGGAACATTAAATCAAAGAAATTGAAAGTGCAATTAGTGGGCCTTACTTACAGGTGATGCCAGGTCCAGCATACCACAAGAGCAAGCCCAGACCATACTCAACGGGCTCAATTTCGGAGCCCAGGTTCGAAAGCCCAAAACGACGAGCAACGTACCAGGTATGGAGGAGCAAAAAGCGACGTGCCGTATTAAAACCAGATCTCCGATCTAGAAGGCGAAAAATATGAACTCGTAATCGAGCACGAACAGTTTCGCAGTTTCGCCAAAATCTCTTGCTGATCGCAAACCCACGCATCCATGGCGCATTTCTCTTCTTCTCGCGTAATTCTCTCTCCCTTCCTCCCTCTGTGTTCCGAGACAAGTTTTCGGTTAAACAATTTTTGATCCTCCTGAAGTTATTGACTGTCTTGTGAATGTCATAGTTTGTGATGTTTTGAGCGATGCGAGCTGCGGTGAGATGTTTGTGGACTCCGATTTGGTTTTTCGATTTCCGTCATTGCTCGGAGTTTCAATGGAAGCTGCTTGCGTTGAGTAAGAGGCGCGATTCAGCGGTTCTGCTTGTGCGTCTCTATAGATCTGTTGAACGGCGATCTGGATTTTGCTATTGGAGTTGTCTCGTCATGCATATTTAGCTCGATGCAGATTGAATGTGCTGTGCAACTGATCTCTCTCCGCTCGCGCATGTGGAGCAGGGACTGCTATTGAAAGTTTTTGGATAGTGGTGGAAGTTCGATTATTTGTTATGCATAAACACATCGTATTGATGTGCGCTATTATACTTGTAAAATTAGATCGGATAGTGGAGCAATGGTTTTCATATTATGGATCTTAGTATTATGATTTCTTAATATGTCAGGACAAGCTTAAGAAAATGTAGGGCTGTTCTTTCTAAGAAGTTTAACGACAGCATAACTAGAAAATGTCTAGAATTTGAGGTGTGCTCTTGAGTGGCTAAATAGATAGCCCAATTTATTTTGGCAGACATTATAAACTGCTTCTGTTGACTAAGATGAGATCAGTACTCAAGATTCTGATTTGGTCTCTTATGAAAAGACCTGCTGCAATTTTATTCCTTGAATAATGAGCCAATCTTTGACGACTGAGCTAATTTGGTTAAACTAATCAAATTATCTCAACTACTTAGTTGGCTGGTTTAATGGAAATAGATCGGCATTTTTTTTTTCTTGTCACACTCTCGTGAATTTCTATTTTGCCACTTAACGTGATTGTCATTGTGTTCATAGGACTTGTGCCCTTTGGTGAAGAACATTCTTCTGCTGGATTCTGAAGGAAAACGTGTTGCAGTCAAATATTACTCAGATGATTGGGCGACAAATGGTGCTAAATTAGCCTTTGAGAAATCTGTCTTCACCAAAACTTTGAAGACAAATGCTAGGACAGAAGGTACTTCATCCGTAGAAGATATGTTTATGGAGATTCTGTCATTCGAATCCTTTTACATTGATTTAAGTGAGTGGCGTTTCTTGTTCTATTATGGCGCTTCACCAACTTCAGGAGTTTGATACCATTTTGACTTGAGGCCGGTCTATTACATACTAACTATTTCAATAGCTGTGCTTGTAGATGCAGATGATAAATCACTCATGTAAGTTTTCG
>JAGVVM010000393.1:0-85568 GCA_019149425.1 Psidium friedrichsthalianum | reverse complement strand
TGTGCTGTCAGGAAGCTGGGAGATTACTGAGGTTCCTCGGTTTCAAATGGAAAGACGATTCAGGAGCTAGAGAACGGTCAGCAACAAAAAAACGAACATCCTCGTGGGTCGAGGCGCACGGCTAGAATGCAGCTTGTGATGAAGTAGCGAATGAGGAGCGAATTTGGAAGGTCTTGGCTGACTTCTGGGCAGACATGTTATTGTATGTGGCTCCTTCGATGATACGGCGGCTCATCGCTAGTACCCTCACCACCGGCGGCGAGTTTGTGACTCACGTTTTGGGTTTTGGTCTCTCACGCCGGCTTTCGAGAGATCCACGAGTGGTGAGGGCAAATGATCCAGAGAGGAACTGAATTTGTCCTTAATTTTATGATATTATGGCTAATCAACTGCGGTGAAGTGTCTACTGATTGCGTAAAGTTGTAGTAGTCTCTTTATCTTGCATGGATCCCTGGGTAGACTCTAGAAACTCTCTCGTGTATGATGCATGATCTTCTTCTTCTTCTTTTATTTATGTGGTTGTAGTGCTGTGCTTTATCCGAATATGTCCAGCGCAGATACTCGAATTGGTCGTGCATTTCTGAGATTGTCATTATGTCGAACATGTGACAATATGTCTTTTTTTTTTGGTGGCTTGTTTCACACTTTTGCAAGTAGAGAGTACATGCGTCGAAGGAGTCTATAATGTTGAGAGGCATGCAGCAGAAATTCAATAGCTCTACTTGATAAGATCGCCCAAGTATAAGTCTGTCAATTATCCAATTGGATTCATTTTTACTTAAAAGTTCAAGCTAATAAATTAAGCACCAACCAAACACCACACATCAATTCTACAGTGTGAGACTTTTCTAACACAACTTACCTATGCATTTAACAGTTTTCCTCTCACATTGATCTTATGTTAGGGTGAGGTCTGCTCTCCTCTTAATCAGTATCCTTTTTGTCAACATGAATCTTTTCTTTGTGTTTGTAAGGACAAAACAACAACCACACAACAACAATATTGAATTGGGCGTAATGTCAACTAATCAATCATTGACTTTGATACCATTTTTAGGGCATGCATTAAAAATCGCATACCATTGACTAAGGGAATCGGCCAAGAGAGAGCTCAAGGTTTGAGCCTTCAACTAATCTATTAGATCAATTTTGCATCAAATTTAAATTAATGAGATTATGAGCTACTACAGTATATTAAGCGTCGCGGGCTTTTTTTACTTTCACTATGGCTAAAACACTCTATTACAATGTTATAACAATCTTAACCTTTGTAGGTCTCACACATTTTTTTAGCATTTTTCAATTCTTTCTTTTTTCTCTTTTCTCTTCCTCGCTTGCCACTTTCCTTTTACAATTTATTTCTATATGATATCTCTTTGTAAGACACTCTTCTGCATGTTAACAATAGACAATTTTTTACACCCAACGGTCCGTTACTAGCGCAAAAAGAAAAAAAATACATCGTCACTGATACAAGCAACTCACCGAGCTCATTTGGGGAAACCTCCTCCTCACCCTAGTAGTCATCTTCATCTCCATTTCTTCAACTCAAAACTCAACAACTAGGTAAAAAATCCATATCAATTGCATCACTCTTGACCCCCATTGCTCTCTTTTCGCGCTTTGTGTTGCTCATTGTCCTCATTTTGCATCGAACTATTCGATCGACCGACCAATGAGATGAAAAAACGCCATTAAAGATTCACTAGCAGAAGCTGAAAGCCGCTCACCCAAATCCTCGTCACGCTCATCGGTAATGTCTGCTTTTCCGTCTTCATCTTTTGGTCTCCTTTGTCACCGTATCGGCTGATTTGCCCATCACCTATTGGCCACGAAATACATAACTCCAATCGCACCCTACTCTACTAAGTTGTTTACGCAAACCCATAATGGCACCTTCCGAATGACAATGCCTATCCTCAAGGCTAGTGAGGATTTGTCCATCCTCGTTCCCCCCCCTCTCTCCTATCTTCAACACCGATCTCGGTCGACAAGCTGCCATTTGCCGACAATTGAGAGACTGAGGAGGTTATTGTGAACTCAACTCCTCAAAACTGAGTCCTTATGCGGTGCGGTGGCCTATTGTGACCTTCAATTGTTCAGATCCTCATGTGTCCGATCGCTTATGAAGCTCAATGCAATGGCAATTAGGTCTATTGTGTTCTTTGGTGATGATCTAACTTCATTCAAGTTTCAAAAGCTAATAAGTGCGACGTGGCCTGGACGACAAGTGATAGAGGCAGACCACATCTTGAACCGGGATCAAAATTAAAAGGGAACGAAGAGACGTATAAATGGAGAAGAAAATGGGATCCACAACCAAAAGACAAGCACAGAAATAAATGGGACACCGAATCCAACACAAACGATGCTAAAAATAAAGTGGACGCACAAAGTTTAATATTATCAAAATATGGTAATGTAGTCACTATAGATTTTAAATCCCGGGGCATTCCGAGTAAAATTGCATGAATCACTCATGCATCCTCACCCCTGAATCTCACGCTTTGTTTTCCTCTTCTCTCTGTTTAAGCTTTGTCTAAAGGAGGACTGTGAGGAAAGCCTTGCGGATATAGGTTCGAACTGGCCACATTCCAATTCCATTCTTTTTATAATCTTGAGATAACATCATAAAAAATTTTAAACTGGCACACCTGTAACACATTACTCCCAAACTATTTTATTTATGACAAAAAATTTCAAACTAAGCACACACTTGATAAATTTACTCCAATAATTTCAAATTGGTACATCTGTGACAATTACTTCAAACTAATTTTTTGACCTACAAAAATATTAAACTAGTGTCACTTATGACAAATTACACCTCTATTAGTTTATGTTAAATTGGGTTAACAGCAATGAAAAATCCAAATTGACAATAAATTTTAACGAACTCACTAACGGTAGGGTAAATCGTTATAAGTGCACAGTGCACCAGTTTGGGATTTTTGTTGGGTTAAAAAAATTAGTTTGGAGTGAATTTATCACAGTGTACCAGTTTAGGATTTTGGGTAAATTTATCACAGGTGTGCTAGTTTGAAAATTTTTTTGTATAAAAAAATAGTTTTGGAGTAATTTGTTATAGATGTTTAATTTAAGATTTTTTATGATATTAACCCAAGATTATAAAAAAAAAAAGAATTGGAAATGGCCATTTTGAACCTATATCCAGCAAGGCTTTCCTCATAGTCCTTGCTTTAGACAAAGCTTAAACAGAAGAAGGGGAAACAAAGTGTGAGATTCAGGGCTGAGGATGCATGACTGATTCATGCAATTTTACTCGGACTGCCCCGCGAATTAAGACTCTATTGACTGCATTACCATATTTTGACAATATTGAACTTTGTGCGGCCCAACTTTTTTAGCAACTTTTTGTTGGATTGCGGTGTCCCATTTATTTCTCTGCTTTTGTCTTTTGTTGCGGGTCCCATTTTCCTCCTCCATTTTACTTCTCTTCGTTCCCTCCCAATTTTGATCGTGGTTCAAAAGTGGTCTGCCTCTCTCACTTGTCGTCCAGGCCACGTCGCACTTATTAGCTTTTGAAACTTGAATGGAGTTTGATACCTAGAACACAATAGACCTAATGGCTTTTGTATTGAGGTTCTTATTGGCAATCAGAACACGAGGATCTGAACAATTGAAGGCCAACAAGGCCGCCTCACCACATAAGGATTTTTGAGGTTGAGTTCACAAATAACCTCTTCAGCCCTCTCAATTGTCGGCAATGGCAGCTTGTCGACCGAGATCGGTGTGAAATAGAAGAGACAGCAGGGGCAAGGAGGGACATATCCTCACCACCTTGAGGACGGGATTGTCGTTCATGAAGGTGCGATTATGGATTTGCATAAACAACTTAATAGAGTAGGGGTGGATTGGAGTTATGTATTTTGTGGCTGGGTAGGTGATGGCGAATAATCACGATTACGGTGACAAAGGAGACCAAGAAGATGAAGACGGAAAAGCAGACATTACCGATGAGCTTGACGAGGATTTGGGTGAGGGCTTCAGCTCTTGCAGTTGAATCTTTAATTGCATTTTTCATCTTCATGATCGATCGATCGAATAGTTCGATGCAAATGGGACAATGAGTAACATAGAGAGTGAAGAAAATGCATTTGATATGGGTTTTTTACTAGTTGTTGAGTTTTGAGTTGACGAAATGGAGATGAAAGATAACTAGTAGGGTGAGGAGGAGGTTTTTGCAAATCTGGACTCGATGAGTTGCTTGTATCGGTGACGACATTTTTTTTTTTTTTGCCAGTAACGGACGTTGGGGTGTCAAAAACTTGTCTATTGTTAACATCAGAAGAGTGTCTTACAAAGAGATATCATATAGAAATAATTAGTAAAAGAAAGTGGCAAAGCAAGAAAAGAGAAAAAGGAAAGCAATTGAAAAATGCTAAAAAAAAGTGAGACCTACAAAGGTTAATATTGTTATAACATTGTAATAGAGAGTTTTAGCCATAGTGAAAGTGAAAAAGTGCGACTCTTAATATATTGTAGTTAACTCATAACTCATTAGTTTAAATTTTTTATTGAAGATGGATCTAACTAGATTAGTTGACGGCTCAAACTTGAGCTCTTTCTTGGCTACTTCCCTTAGTAATGGTATGCGATTTCTAGTGTGTGCTCCTAATAAATGGTATCAAATTCAATGATTGATTGGTTGCTTACTCCCAATGCATATTGTTTGTTTGTTGTTGTCTGTTTTTTTTGTCATGTCCTTAGCAACAATGAAGCCAAGTAGTATGTGTTGTTGTTGCCTTGGATTCATGTTGACACAAAGGATACTGATTAAGAGGGAGCAGACCTCACACTAAGATCATATGTGAGAGGAAAATTGTTGAAATGCATATGTAAATTGTGTTAGAAAAGTCTCACACTATAGAATTGATATGGTGTTTGGTTGGTGCTTAATTATTGGCTTAACTTTTGAGTAAAAATGAATCCAATTGATATGTTGATAGACTTAAACTTGGGCAATCTTCTCAAGTAAAGCCATTGAATTTCTGCTGCATGCTCTTAACATTGTAGACTCCTTCAACGCATATACTCTAACTTGCAAAAGTGTGAACAAGCCACCAAAAAAAATCACATATTGTCCATGTTCGACATAATACAATCTTAGAAATGCACGACCAATTCGAGTCTTCGCTGACATATTCTGGATAAAGCAAAGCGCTACACCACATAAAATAAGAAGAAGAAGAAGATCATGCATCATACACGAGAGAGTTTTCTAGAGTCTACCAGGGATCCATGCAAGATAAAGAGACTACTACAAACTTACACAATCATGTAGACACTTTACGCAGTTGATTAGCCATAATATCATAAAATTAAGGCCAAGTTCAGTTCCTCTCTGGATCATCGTGTTCCTCACCACCTCGTGGATCTCTCGAAATGCCGGCGTGAGAGACCAAAACCCAAACGTGAGTCACAACTCGCCGCCGGTGGTGAGGTACTTAGCATGAGCCGCCGTATCATCCGAAGGAGCCACATACAACATCATATCCGCCCAGAAGTCAGCCAAGACCTTCCAAATCCGCTCCTCATTCGCTACTTCATTCACAAGCTGCATTCCTAGCCGTGCGCCTCGACCCACGATGGATTGTTCGTTTTTGTTGCTGACCGTCTCTAGCTCCTGAATCCTCTTTTCCATTGAAACCGAGGAACCTCCAAGTAATCTCCCAGCTTCCCTGACAGCACAATCAAATATGTATTCGGTCCTGCAAGGGTGATCGGGAAGCAACCTCGGGGCGAAAACAACCAAGTAAGCAAGATATTGCGAAAGCTTAGTCGCTACGCTGAAGTTGTCTCTCTGTTCTTGCGAAAGTTGAGCGCCTCCTGGAGGCTTTCTATGCTCACAGAAAGTGGTTGCTATGTGCCAGACCATTATAACATGAGTAGTCGTCTCGAGATTACATGCCCACGAGAGGTCATCAAAGCAGCCGTTGAGCCTCAAAGATGCTCGGCCCTTCTCCAGATAGTCGGCATCCTCCCGCCGTAGAGACCGAGCGATCGCCTCTTTCACTTGCTCAGACAAATTGGTGGGAGCAATTTGTTGCTGGCCGTTCCTTTTCTGGTCGAGATAAGCAGCAGTGAGTCTATTATATATGCACCTCAGAAATGGAGAATAGCTATACGATTTGAGGAACGAGTATTGACGCAGTTGTCTTCCCCATGGCTTCACTAACTGAACTCGGCACATAATCTCGATCAACTTCCCAACACAGATGTTCCTTCGCCACCGCTCGTTGCGCACATACTTGCATATGTATGTCACCTTTGCCCATTCCGAGAAAATCATGATGCCAAACTGTGTAAGCTCGACAACAAGGATTGACGTCGATAAGAAGAAGGTTACAACGACAGTAACGGCCGTATACGTATCCTGGATCGAAATCGAATTAAGAGTAAAATCAAGGGAACAACAACCACAATGGGGAGTAGAAGCAACCTAAATATTGAACGACGCCGACGGAGATTCACTGGGTATTTGGTGTAGAATAAATCAAAAAGAAATGCAAGTTCTACTTCGATGATTCGGAAAACTCGCTCATGACCATTTTGCTCAGAAAGCATATGTTGAATCAAGTGCCGTAACTTTTCGCGAGCTTGTTGGGGCAACGAATAGCCAGTGAATCTCAGGCAGATGAACTTGAAGAGCGAAAAAGACAAGCAAAGATCCTTGAGTCGGCCATTCCGGTCTCCTCCGCTTGCACTTAGAAGCCAACCTTCGCAATTCCAAACCTGATCGACAGTGATAACTTCATCAGTCACCTCCAACATTGTCGATACTGCGGCGCGACCCCATCACGCCACAGAGCTGCCTTTCGCCTACATTTCGCTTTTGTTGCCTCTTCTGGGACTCTCACCAAGTACTTGTACCCACGCATTGTAGCAGGATCTTTATCACTTGAACGGTGCTCGGTGCTCATGTAGTCTGATATGAACCTGTAGTTCTTCTGCATCACGGAATTGCTTGCCAGCATCAAAGCTCGTGCTCTTTCGTCGACTTTCATGAATAGAACCACAAAAAGAATGCACACCATTGGATTTAACTCGACCGCATATGAAGCGATCATCCAACTTATCATGATATATTTAGCAGCAGAGTCGACTGTAAATGACTTCCACTGTTCAATGTCCTCCATGCTGTGCGCGGTGTAGGAATCCACGTCTCCGAGAACCACTAGCAGATAAGTAGCCCAGAGAGGCAAACGCAAACTGCAGAAAGGAGCGGTTTGGATAAGGCCAAGCGTGTACGCAATGACAGCAGGTGTAAGAGTATAGGCCGCGAAGGCCACCATCGCAAATGTACTGTTGCCGCAGCGTCGCCTGAACGACCCGGAGATCCCAAGAAAGACTAAGATTGCAGCAGTGATGGCCATCATTAGCTCAATTCTCCTTTCTTTGTACTTCAATTTCGCAATTTCGCTCTTTGGTACGTGCACATCTATGCAGTGCTCCGCCGGCTTGAACAAGTCAGCAAGCCATGCCATCTCTGTTTTTTCTTCTTCTTTTTCCCAATAAGCTCTTATTTCTTTGTCTTCTGCTTATAACATGGACACGTTGATGAAGGACGAGAAGAAGAATGATCTCTTTACTTCTTTGGTAGCAAGAGAAGGAGAATTTAAAACACTGAAAACTAGGATCGTTGAGACCACTTTATTAAAGTTATCTTTAACTCATCAAGCAGACGTCTAATGATGAAGGAAAACATAACCCAAAATGATTTATTTCTTCGATTGCACCTGCAAAAGGAGCTATCGAAGTAAAAGAAAGTGGTAAATGAATATTACTCTCTAAACTTTCGCAAAAGTGAAACCTTCTTGAGTTTCTTTTTTGTCCAACTAGATTCTTGAACAATGGACACTTGAAGTAATATAACTTTCGTATGGCACTCACTTTAAATTCCTGTTCTTTTCACAGGAAACATAATATTTTTGGAAAATGTTTTTCGAAAAATCCTTTTCCAAGAAAATTTTTTTCCGCTAAGACTTGAAAATAAACTAAAAAATATTTTTCGTCGTTTGATAAGGAAAATCTCTTTTGATTTTTTGCGTCATCATTTGGCTAAAATTGCTGATCGTGGGCACCTGGACATTTTACTGATACAGTCGGCGTTAACATGGACAATTTATATAAATTTTTCAAACAAAATCAATTTTTTTGTGCAATAATTTTTTTATTTTTTCCTTTTTCCTTTTTCCTTCTTCCTCTGCCACCATTGACTGGCGACAGCCACAAGTGAGCTCAAGCTTGCCAGGATTAGGGGAGCCTCAAGCTCGCCGTCCTCGGGTTCTGGCCAGTGCTTGGTCGAGAAAGAAGGAAAAAAAGAAAAACATTATTGGAAAGTTCAAATTTTCTGAAAATAGTTTTTTTTTTTAAAAAAAAATGAAGATGAAGAAGTGAGGGATTTTAACGTTCTTTACCAAAAAAAAAAAAAAAAGAAGTGGAGGGATGAGCGAAAATGATTTCCTCTCGTCAAAAAGTTGAAATCATTTTCCCCACTTTTTGAGGTATTATTTTCATTGATGGAAAATATTTTTCTTGGCTCATTTATTTTTCGGAAACAGAATGCGAAAAAATCCAGAAAATATTTTCCTAAAAGCTGTTTTTTGTAAAACTAATGAGCCTTATTGTCTAAACTTTTCGCCGAATCATTTCGGTGTGACTTTTGTTATTAAAAAAAAAACGATCATTTGAGTGACATCTCGAATTGGAACATCGAAAATCAGACAAGGTAATAGTTTATCATTTTTTTTCAGATTCAATAGCCCTCGAAAAAGTCTTTGAACATGTTTGCCCCTAATTCTGAAAAATCAAGCTATTTCGCCTCTTCTTCAAACCCTTACTCGCACTAGCCAATTTGGGGTAAAATTAAGGGTTGAATCTTGCAATAACGAGCAGGAGTAGAACAAGGGGGCTCAAGTTCGTTTCAAGAAGATGCAAAATTTTCAGATCAAGCAACAGAGGTGATCGAGCGAGATTTAGGCAAAACTTTTCATGTTGTGTGAAGTTCTCACCTCTTTCTTCTCATCTTTTTCGCTTCACTTTCAGTGAAGAGCCTCTCCACACGATACGCTTATCCAAATTATCGTGTTTCTGTTGGGTTTTCGCGGAACATGCATGGGCAAAATGGAATATAAAATGCAGCGGAAATAAACAAACCCGTACACAGATCTCCAGAGGTGTCATTCGTGCATTTCAATTGAAAATCAAACTGATCAAGGAGGGTTGACAGATTACCTCTTGTAGCGTGCGCAACACAACTTGGTTCAGATGTTCTTCTATTTGAGTCCTACAAGCGTCAGACCTCTAATTCAGACACACCACCAATTATATGACGAATGGAGAGACGAAACTCACGGGTGGTCACCACGTTCGATTATGCTAGTAATCTCGTGGATATGACTATCCACACTCTTGATTTTTCGGTCACAATAACGAGACCGAAGAAAACAATTTTCTGCTCTCAACTCTCGACTATTCACCCAGGGCACGCCCCCTTGAGAGAACCGTTTTCTCACCGATCACAATGTGTACTCTTCCACTTCTGCTTGCATGCCTATATAAAGGCAAATGAGGGTGGAGCAAGTTGCTGACCCTTTGCTGACCTGCGCAGGCTAGTAGACCCGTGGTCGCAGTCAACAAGTTGCCGACCTTCTGGTCAGCAAGCCTGTAGACCGTTTGGTAAGGCTTGGTCGGTAATTTGCTCAATTCGGGCACATCAACATGTATTCATTCCAGCCGTAAGCGTGCATCACGTGCATGTGCGTTCACGACAAAAAAAAAAAAAAAGAATCATATTAAATCTCATTTAATTTCGGTCCGACTAATTCGATAGTCGTGATTGCGAACATACAATGTTCGAGCTCCAAATCACAACTAAGAGTAAAATCGAGGGAACAACCACAATGGGGAGTAGAAGCAACTTATATATTGAACGACGCCAACTAAAATTCACTGAGTATTTGGTATAAAATAAATCGAAAAGAAATGAAAGTTCTACTTCGATGATTCAGAATACTCGCTCATGACCATTCTCTTCAGAAAGCATATGTTGAATCAAGCACCGTAACTTGTCGTGAGCTTATCGAGGCAACGAATGGCCAGTGAATCTCAGGCAGATGAACTTGAAGAGCGAAAAAGACAGGCAGAGATCCTTGAGTCGGCCATCCCGGTCTCCTCCGCTTACACTTAGAAGCCAACCTTCACAAATCCAAACCTGATCGACAGTGATAACTTCATCAGTCGCCTCCAACAATTGTCGATACTGCGGCTCAACCCCATCGCGCCACGAAGCTGCCTTTCGCCTGGTTCGCTATTGTTGCCTCTTCTGGGACTCTCACCAAGTACCTGTACCCACGCATTGTAGCAGGATCTCCATCATTTGAATCGTGTTCGGTGCTTATGTAGTCTGCTATGAACCTGTAGTTCTTCTGCATCACGGAATTGCTCGCCAACATCAAAGCTTGTGCTCTCTCGTCGACTTTCGTGAATAGAACCACGAAAAGAATGCACATTATTGGCCCAAACAGGACCGCATATGAAGCGATCATCCAACATATCATGATATATTTAGCAGCGGCGTCGACTTTAAATGACTTCCACTGTTCAATGTCCTCCATGCTATGCGCGGTGTAGGAATCCACGTTTCCGAGAATCGCTACCAGATAAGTCGCCCAGATAGGCAAACGCAATCTGCAGAAAGGAGCGGTTTGGATAAAGCCAAATGTGTACGCAATGACAGCGGGCATAAGGGTATAGGCCGCGAAGGCCACCATCGCAAATGCGCTGTTACCGCAGCGTCGCCTGAACGACCCGGAGACCCCGAGAAAGACTAGGAATGCAGCAGTGATGGCCATCTGTGCCTCAATTTTCGTCATTTCGCTCGTTGCATCTTTGTCTTCCACATGATTGCAGCGGTCCAGCAGCTTCTGCTCGATCTTGAGACGAAAGCCTTCCATCTCTGTTTTTCCTTCTTCTTTTTTCCAAATGAGCTCCTATTTCTTTATCTTCTGCTAATAGCATGGACACCATGAAGAAGAAGAAGAAGAAGAAGGATCTTTCTGGTCCTTTGGTAGCAAGAGAAGTGGCTTTTTTTTTTTTCGTTTTTTGGTCATAAAGAGAAGGGGAATTTAAAACGATGAAAACTAGGATTGTTGAGACCACTTTATTAAAGTTATCTTTAACTCATCGATCGGACGGCTAATGATGGAGAAAAACATTACCCAAAATGATTTACTTCCGCGATTGCACCTCCACTTTATCAAAGTTATCTTTGACTCATCAATCGGACGGCTAATGACGGAGGAAAACATTCCCAAAATGATTTATTTCCTCGATTGCACCTGCAAATGGAGCTATCGAAGTAAAAGGAAGTGGTAAATGAATATTACTCTCTAAACTTTAGCAAGAGTGCAGCCTTCTTGAGTTTCTTTTGTCCAATTGGATTCTTGAACAATGGACACTCGAAGTGATATAATTTTCATACGGTACTCACTTTAGGCTCTCATTCATTTAGCAAAACATAATATTTTTGAAAAATATTTTTCAAAAAGTCCTTTTTCCGAAAAATTTAGCTGAGACTTGAAAATGAACTGAAAAATATTTTCTTCGTTTGGTAAAGAAAATCTCTTTTGATTTTGTATCGTCGTTTGGTCGAAAATTACTGAAGTAGACATCCGGCCCTCTTATATAAGACGGTCGACGTTAATGCAGACAATTTATATACATTTCCCACACAAAATCAAATTTTTTTGCATAATAATTTTTTTATTTTTTTCCTTCTTTCTTCGCCACCATCGACTAGTGATGGCCACAAGTGAGCTTGAGCTTGCCCTAGAGAGCCTCAATCCGGCCTTTTTCGTGGCTAATTCTTGGTCAAGAAAGAAGGAAAAAGGAAAATTTTGTTAAAAAAATTCAGATTTTTTAAAAATAATTTAAAAAAGAAAAATGCAGAAGTGAAAGGAAGAAAGATGAGGAGAAATGATTTCCTCACTTCAAAAGATAAAATCATTTTTTCCATTTTTGGAGGGTTTTTTTTATTTGACAGAAAATATTTTTTTAAAATAAGTGGGCCTTAAACAACAATCATTAGCAATACGACACATCATTTAATACTAGGTATTCTAGGATATCAAGAACGAGTATATTGCCCTCGTAGTTTGCACATATATCAATTAAATTGCATCAATAATCACTTGTGAGGGTGTCATTGGACCGGGTCGGGTCGGGTCAAGTCTCATATAGGCCCAATCCGGCCTGAAACTAAACAGCTTGAAGCTTGGCTCAATCCGGGCCGACCCGATATCCGAATCATATGCGCCAAGATATTTGAGTTGGATTGGGTCGGGCCGGGCGTTTTTTTTTTTTCCCCCTTTTTAAGCTCCTTATTTTCACGTGTAGTGGGCCATCCCAGATTTTCCTGGAGAAGAGCCACTGCATGGAAATGTAGATGGGACAAGTCCTGATACATTCCGTAGAGAAAGTAGCTGTTTGCACTGAACCTTGGACTCCTCGAGGATCGTGCCCTTTTTCAATGAATACTCAACTAGATCAGGTGAAAAGCAGCAGCCACACTTCTGTCCTGTGTGTCCAGAATCTTCATCCGTAATAAAGTTGACCTAACAATTAAAAAGCAAGGCCAAATTTAAATAATAAAAAAAGTGAGCTAACACGTAGACATCGGAAGAAGCTCGAGAAATGCGAAATTAAAAATGCGACTAAATTGTTAATGCGGTGTTAGAAAAGTTACTTTAGGAATCTACTTTTGAAAAGAATATCATGATAACGAGCATTGGCCATTCATATAAAATTTAGGGAGAGGATGTGATGATTAGGGAATTTAAGGGAGCAACAGGATAGCCGCAACACCATCAAGTGAGGAGAGTGTCCATTTCCTAATTCTAGGAATGTCGTGGAGGTGAACTGCATAATCCTAGGAGAAGCATGAGAGATGCTACACGAACAATTCCATTGGATCATGGGAGGTGTGCTAGAGAGTTTGTGTTAGGCATCTACTGACAAAAGAAATATCACGTGAAAGATGCATAGAGGCGAGGTTGGCCACACGTGAATTAACTGGTTGGGAGCTGATGTCACTCTCTAGCTGATAACCATGACAAAGCGAAATCGCTTGCTATGTTAAATCGAGAAACATGCTCCGCTCGAGATGGTAAGATGCCCAAGTTGATCTGAGAACAATTGATCATAATGAGGCATTTTACAGTGCAAGCCATGGGAACGATCCTTAGAAAGGAAGCTTGGCTAGGCGCCGCATGGTGATCGAGGCCAATTGGCCTGGACCGTAAGACCGTGTGACCCATGGGGTAATTCCTTCACATGATGATCATATAAGTAATAAACCCACGAGGGAACATTAGGCCATCTGGCCAACAGATTCCTTCATTCACTTTGAAATACATTTCGTGAATACATTTTTTACCTTACCAAAAAAATAAACAACAGTAAAGGTTATGGTCCCTCCACTGTCTTGAGCTTTCTTCGATGATTGGGCCTGAATGGGGGAGTAACATTTGATTTACATTATCTGAGATGATGGACATGCATCGCAATGATTTCGACTTATGCAAAACACTTTACTTGATCGACTCTGCTCATAACTTTACCCAAAAAAAAAAAACAACTGTAAAGTTTAGTTCATGTTTCCTCTTTAATTATTGATCCTGGATGTCAAAATGTCGTTTTAGTCCTCCCTCGTTTGTTTTTTTTTTTTCCTTTCTTTTTATCCTTTTAATAACGTAAAAATTGAAAGATTCAAATTATAGTATATAATGCAAAACAACTTGAAAGATCTAGAAATAGTATATAATGCAAAACTTGAGATTACTCACACAATTAGTCCTAAATCTAGCAAAACGAAACCAATCTAGTGTTAAACCTCTTATGAGGGAAAATACAATGAAATCCTCTCCGCCAAGTCTCACCATATTTATTTGATATGGTAGTCCAATCATTGTCAGCTATCCTACGTGTAACGGGACAATATGATGTGGATGAAAGCACGTGTTTTTCTTTTTAATTTTCCAAATTGACTTTTTCGTTGTTGGCATCTTTTGATTTTGATATCACAGAGAGAGATTCTTGAAATATATATACACCAACCTGTAATCTTTAATTCATGTTTCCTCTTTAACTATTGATCTTTGATGTTGAAATTCGTTTTAGTCCTCCCTCGTTTGTTTTTTTTCTTTTTTAAAAATAACATAAAAATTGAAAGATCCAAAAAAATCTTATAATTAATGCAAAATTTGAGATAACTGCACAATCAATCCTAAATCTATTAAAACAAACCAATTTGAGTGTTAAACCTTTTATGAGGTTCGACCAAAAAAAAAAACCTTTTTATGAGGGAAAATACAATGAAATCCTCTTCGTAAAGTCTCATCATATTCATTTGATGTGGTAGTCCAATCATCATGTAACAGCGATAATGTTACATAACAATAGCTTGAAGTCGATACATTAATAAAATATTATTTAAAAAGTTCATATTAGTGCCAACTGATCAAATGGACTGAATTGGCACGAATGCAAAAGGTTTAAAATTGAGTTGGTACAATTGCAATAAATTTAGAACTTTTTTGGTAATTTTTCAGTTTCCACTATTTTTGGCAAAGAGTGGGCACCTATACCAACTTTTTTGTAGCGCTTTGACTTCAATATTATATTTTAGTTTCCTTATTTTTATTCTCTCCATGGTATGCATAATTCCAAATCCTAAAAGCACGAAAAAAAACGAAATGTGTTCAAAAATCAATACAGGAACTAAGTGCAAACTAGTCTGCATGTTTCCAGGAGGTTAATGAGGAGCTGAGTGGGCAGTTTGGTTGATCAAGAGTTAAATGCTTTGGAACCTAATGCCCGTTGAACAAACTAGGATGGCCTTGCTGTAAGAATGGCAGCTCCTCAGTCGGATCAGCTTGCCAAGTGCCACTGTTCCGAAGCCTTGAATGTAGATGAATCCAGGCTTCATGCTCCATTGGGGTGGACAGCAAGGTTTAGAAGATCATTTGGAGTGTTCACTGTATTCCAAAAGGTAAGCATTCCATGTGGAGACTCTGCACTAGGGCATTAGCTGCAGAATAGAGCACACATAGGAGGAGAATTAAGCAGTTCTCGGGTGTTTTGTGTGGTCTTACTGAATTAGCTGAACACCTTAGTTTATGCTGTGAGTGTTGTGGAGAATTATGGATTGGGGCAGCTGGAACAAGATTGAGAAGACACAGGTGAAGCCATTTGACAGCCGGCTCTTGCAACAAGTTGACAGTAGGCAATAAGCTTGTTGAGCAGAAATGGTTGCTTAGGGCTTGCATGACAATGATTTTGATTCTATGGTTCTGTTTCTCAAAACAAAAAAGATGATAAACATGTTTAGTAATGTACATGATTCTGATTCGCATTCTGTTCCCTAGAACAGTTTTGAAGCAAAAACAAGAATAAATAAATAAAAAGTTGATTCTGAAAAAAAAAAAATCACATTTCAAAAACACAAAACAGTATGAAGTCTCACATCTCTCACTTTTCCGTTTTAGTGCTCTCATCATTTTTCCTCAACCTAAAATAAAAATTTTATGTAATTACTAAACACGTTATGATATACCACCATCTTGTGGCTGAGTTGGTTTGCGCTCGGTTCCTTTCACGAAAGGTCTTGGTTCAAAATTTCTCAACATTAGGTGACTTAACAGAACCCGTGGTTGTGAGATCTGCGGGTCCTCCCGAGGACTAGTCATGCTTCACCGCTGATTTGAGCACAAGCTCGCTGGCCGCGCAGACATCTCGATCATCAAAAAAAAACACATTATGATTCTTTAAAACTTTTCTAAGGAACAAAATCTTAAAAAATAATTAATTCTAATTAGAATCACTTTTTCAGATCATAATCATTGCCATGCAGCCATTAGATTGATTGCCTACACTTGTTTGTTCATTTGGAAGGGTAGGAATGCAGCAGTTTTCCAGGGCTAAAGAAAAGGCCAATACCTGAGATAGGTGCAGGACAGATAAGGGAAGCTATAAGGGAGTTCTTGATGGATAAGAAGGTGGAACACTAGTCTAGGTCTAATTATAGTGTAAATAAGGGGTGGAGGTTTATTCCTCGGCCCGGCATTAGGAGTTATACTGTTATGGATCTTTTGTTCAAATACCTAGGCAGTGAGCAGTCGGTGTGGCTGCTCATGATAAGCGTGGGGGCACTGGTCGATACAAGAGGATCTTGGGTTCATGCTAACTCCGTCGAGGAGACTGAAGCTGCTACTGTCCGCCAAAGCATTTAACAGGCAAAGGAGAAGCAATGGACGAAAGCATGCACTGAGACAGAAGCTGCCAATGTTCAAAGAGATTTCCAAAGTTCTGCTAAGGATACTTACCGGAGACAGAGTGCTAGATGACATTCAGATTGTGAAAGAATGATTTGATAGTTTATCCTTTTCAATTATCGCTTGTGAAGCAAATGCAGCTGCTCAATGGGTTGCTTCGCAGTACCGAAAGAAGAATTGCTATTTTGAGTGGGATATCAATCCCACATCTTCTCTCTGTGATTTGCTTGTTTCTAATGTGCGAGAAACCTCCGTGTTCTTGCAAATACTTTCTTAATTAATGACTTTGATGTGTTGTTGGCTAGTAAGCCATAAACAAATCTCAAATGCATTCAGATAAAGTGGGAAAAAGAATGAATAGCCAATTCTTGTCATTCCGATAGTTGACATGTTCACAAAAGAATTCACTGCAAAAGTTGCAGATAATCCTATGTGGTTGTGAATCCCACATTGCCACTTGCAATCGGGAAAGCAAAACTCATCAAAGAACACAGTCCATCAAAACTCTGTGGTACAAGATATTTGAGCCTTTCCAGAATGAAATCCAATAGATGATTCCCAACAAAGTGATCAAGAAATCAAAATCAAGACAAGCAATTTGGCTCTAGCAATTTTAGAATGCTAGTTCGGCCTGATGAAATGGATCTTCTACAAAATCAATCAACCTACTTATCGGGAGAAAAACAAAATACCAACCTCAATGTGGTCCCTCCACTGCCTTGAGCTTTCTTCAATTAGAGGGCATGAAATGAGGGAGAAACATCTTGATTTACATTATCTGAGACGATGAAAATGCATCCCAAGGATAGCAAAGTCGTTGATGATTTTGACTTGTGCAGAACACGTTACTTGATCGACTCTGCTCATAACAGTTGGATGGCAACGGATTAGAACAAGCATAGTTCACATATTAATCTAAAACGCAAGGAAATGTTCACTTTGATTGGCCATGCCTGGGCAACATAACAGCTGCAACCATTGTATTGACTAGGAGTTCAGCAGACACAACGATCTACATCGGAATATACTGCCCACAATCAGCTCCTGCGGGTTGGAATCATAGGCTTCTTGTTCTTCGCCACATATGCAAATTGACTGAAATCTGTGGCAGTAGTGGACCTGCTATTGAACGAAATTAATGGGGGATAACCAACTAAGAGCTCAGTAGGAGAATCTCTGTGCTATCGTCTCCTCACCTATTCGTACATGTGTTTTGCACATCCTTCAGAGGAGCACGGAGACCACTGGCGCGAGAACCAGAACCGGTGAATCTAAATGACGATATTACCGAGACGAATCTCTCTAATGATTTTTCTGCTATGTCAGAATAGCAGCCTAAATGGGAGATATCAGCTCCAAATTTTTCTTCAGAACCCATGAATGCCTTGTCAAATCCAGGGGCACGATTACCTGAATTCAAGAGATATATCAAACATCATGCATCATCCTGAGGGCACTCTTAAAACATGTAGTCTCCAAAATGCCAAAGAGGCCACCACAGAACACAAAAGAAATGTGGACTGCCAAATAATGGTAAGCATTTAAGATTACCCTCTGATGAAGAGCCTCCACTTTCAAAATCAAAGTACATGCAGACGAGTCGTGGATTTAGAATTCAATTTATCAGAATATGAGCCTAAGAAAGGACTGTAACTCACTGCCAAAGCAGGAGGCCTTTTTATAGAGCTAAAATGCATCATAACATCAACATGTAGAGTCAATATTATGATTCCTTTTGACACGTGCCATTACCCAAACATTTTGCAAGCTTTCCAGTGATGTCGACTCTATTTCATTTACACTCAAATACCAAATGATGCAAAAGATTTCCTGTTTTAAAAAGTCAGATTATGTGCTAAACATGAAATCCATGCTCAGGCTTGAATATTGCAAGCCAATTAGAAGCTCAGCCTAGCCCTACAAAGAAAATGCAGGTCGGCTTTGTCATGTTAATGCATGCATCTTCATCCATTAGATAATTTATGGCTTTCCCAATTTCATCCTTAACTCAGTGAAGGTAGTATCTTGTATAATATCTACCAACATCAATGTCGATTTATGCCAAACATGATAGTATGTTAAGATTAAGAACCAAGATAATTCTAAACAAGTTCTTATATCAATAATGCAGTTTCAGTTCTTTACCAATATATATATATATATATAATGCAGTTTCAGTTGACAACATACCATCATCGACAAGAGAATCCTCCACATGCATACGCTTTTGTTTTGAGCTCTCCTGAGACATGGAAAACACGAGCCACAGGAGTTAAGAAAGATATCCTTTTGCATTGACTAGAAGTTTTGCAGATAGTTGACTGCACCTACATTTTGCACTGTGCCATCAAGGGAGGTCTTCCTCTTGATGACTCTGCGTTTCAAAAAGTCAGTCTCACCTAGACTGATGGGATGATCACTTTCAACGGGGATGTTTTCTTTTTTATCATCTTTATCGGTATCATTTGCAGATTGATGCTTGAAATAGGAGCTCCTTATAGTAACCTTTCTGTTCTCGCTTCTTGCTTTTTCCTCAATTCCATTTACACGTACTTTTTGCGATATATCATCAAGGAAGGTTTTCCCCTTTGTGATCACTCGCTTCATAAGTCAGTCTCACCTAGGCTGATTGGTAGATCACTTTTAACCAGGATGTTTTCTTTTCCATCATCTCTATTAGTTTCCTTCACAGCATGATGCCCAAAATAAGAGCTCCTTATGTTGACCTCTCTGTTGTCTGTTCTTGTTTTTTCCTCGATGCTGTTTACACCTACATTTTCGCCCTTGTCATCATGGCAGGTCTTCTTTTTAATGATCAATCCTTTCACACATACAGTCTCGCCTACACTGGTGGGATAACTTCCAACCAGGTTATTTTCTCTGTCCTTGTCTCTATCAGTTTCATTCACTAACTGATGCTTGAAGTAGGAACTCCTTACAATAGGCTTTTTGTACTCTTTCCTCGTTTTTTTCGTCCACTCTCTCTATAGGGCTTTTGGGTTGATGCTCCTTCAATGATACACAAGCTTTATGAATCGGATGCCGGGATTGTTGTAGTAATGAGAGCCCCAGTCTTCCAACCTCATCCAGTGCACCTGCGGTTTTTAACTTACTGACAAAGTAGAAAATGGAACCCAATTCATGACAACATATCTGCACATACCAAAGTCGTATGGCCACAATCAGCTATGGACTTACCACTTTCCATTAATTCTGTTGCCTCTGGAATTTTCTCGTGTGAAACCATCTTCTTCCTAATTGAACAACGTTTGAGGACATCAACTATCTTCAACATGTTTGTTTAGACTAGACGCTTTCACAACTACTCAAAATATTTGTGGTGTATCATTCAGGAAAAAATTTAAGTTCCAAGGACAGATCATCTGCTTACTTCATGGGGCTGAGACAGTTGTAAATGGCTCATATCAGCCAGAGCCTCCTCAGAATCTTGTTCACTGAAACTCTGAGAAAGGTTATCCACTGGACTTGACTGGTTAGAGGTAGCCCTCGGAGCCTTGAAATCTCTCTTTGTTCGAGAGATGTGGAGCCTTAATGAATCAAGGAGAACTTTTGTACCACAGCTAAATGAGATAGACTTTTTAAAGATCTAGCGAAAAAACATCTAATGGGGTCCATGTATGTCAATTTTTCAAAGCGTGCAAGTACAAAATAAAGATCTCTTTAAGCCTGACTCAATTTCCTGATGCTGTGAATCAGTTATAATTGCAAAACTAACATAGATTCGATCTAAGTAGCTCTTTAACAGAACAGTTGTTACGCATGATGTAGGCCATGCATATGCTTACTAAAAGAAGTTTCAACAGTTTCGGTCAAAGATATCAATCTCTAAGCTACTGGCATTTCATGCACTATTGTCTGAGCCCAGCACATCAAGCAATATATAAACTCAACAGTCACTGCAATCAGTGGGCCATGTATCTTATCTTTTAATTGCCAGTGCAGAGGGGTTGATCATAGGATTATGTAAAGTTTAGGGCCACACAAGTTTGTAAGAGGCCCCAATTGTGGGAACAGTAGTTTACAACCGGTCTGATCTTCTTAGCAGCTAAGAAAGTCTCATGATCTCTGATAGCTTCCTATTTGTTGGCACAACAGGATTGATAGTTTGGAGAAAAGAGGGAACATGAAATTCTTATTTCATTTTCCACATGGACTAGGAGATTGGCAATCCATGTCAAGTAAATGAAGGCAAGTCAAGGTGGCAATCAGATTAAGTGATAGGGCACGTAATTGGCTTGTCATTTTAACTTGACCAAGGTCTAATTTTTCTGCAACTTCAGTTCAAAGAAGATATGGTGAAGCACTATCTAACTGCAGAAAGCATGTGCAATAAAGTTATGCAAAGCATCAAAATACTTATAGAATACATAAAGGCATGTATGGAAGAAAAGATCGTCACAAAGATGGGGGTGTTCAAAGGATACAAAAATATTTTGTCAGGACATTCTTCTGCGCAGGTAAGTCTACCTTCTTCTTTTCACCTTTTGGCTTGAAAAGTTTCAGATATTGTGTTTTCTCAATCACCATGGCGCTAACATCCCTGCCCTGTCAAAATTGAGGAAAATGTGAAACCAGTCAAGCATTATCAAGTACAAGCCATTCACCTCTCACTTATGGTATCAAAAATCAAAACCATGCTTATATGTATTAGTCAACGCATCGAAATATGTGCGCGCGGGGGGGTGGGGGGGTGTTGGTTTGTTTGTGGAGGATGTCCATCAACTATCATACGGGTTATCTGGATCTGAGGTATCAGATAATTCTATTAGCCACTCCAAACTTTATTGGAAATATAGTAATAATAAGTTCCCCAATTAATTTCTTTAACGTGGGCTTTTCATATTTCACCATAGTCGACTTATACTTTTGTGTACAGAATTAAGACAGTGCAGTTATTGCAGAGGACCATTCTGTCAAATTAACTAAGGAATTGTTCCAGAACCAAAAGGTCCTCATCATCACCATCCTTTTATGTTAAAACTTCATGCATTGAATTATTCACGTTACATGATAACCTTTCAATTCCCATGAGCTTCAGCTGTGATTCTTGTGTCTTTCTAACAACAGTCTTGCAGCCAAAAAGATCATGGTAAACAGTGTCAAGAAAGATCTTTTGCCTCAGCAAAACAAAAGTTTATATTCTAGATGTTTTTAGTTACACAGCCTACCCAAGAAAAGAGAAGAGAATGGGAAGTAAATGATAACAAAGGATTACTTTCAAGTCAGGAAGGCTAAGAAGATGTTCAGAAAATCTTTTTCTAAATCTTCCTATTGTTCTATGTTTCATTAGGAAGATGTCTCCTTGAACTATGTAATTTATCAAATATCACCCATTTAAGATTCCACCTTTGTTACCTTCCAGAAGATCACTTTACAGGCTGTAATCTGCTCAGGGAACTTCTTTCTAAATTGAAATATTTCCTCAATAGCTGGCACTCTGAATCTAGGGGAATGGTGTTTGTGGCATTATACTCCTTAAATGTACAGGAAAACCAGTAGTTTCAGGCACTTCAGAAGAAATCTGAAGAGGAGGAGGAAACAAGGGCAAAATGAAAATAGACGATGAATAATTATTATACCTGAAATGGGACTTTGGTAAATGGATCAAGATCACCTTCTGCAATACCTCTGGCCACATGTTTCGGTATCGACGTATTGGATCAGTTAAGGTTTTGTCTAAATTGCATATCATCCATAACAAGCTAATTTAATAAACTGAACATCCAGACTAGTTCCATAAAAAGGATATGGTCCTAGAAACTCCAACTCATCATCAGCAAATTTGATATATCATGTAGATGTACAATGGCTTCACTAATCAGATCATAGACCCTTTGATGCTGGAAAGTCAAAATGGCCTTTCGGAATAACTCTTCATAAGTTGGAGGAACTGAAACACTGGTATATTTCAAGTGCTTAATCACCTGTATCCAATGAATGCTAAAGTTACAAAGAAAGAAAAATTTATCTGATGATTGAAAACCTGTTCTGTAAGGGTATGTAACCAAACGAATGCTCACTTTATCATAAGTTCTGAATTTTTTTATGAGTGCATGCGCTGTTTTCAGACCCATGCCAGGGAGTGACTGCAAATAGTCACAACCGCTCAATATGCACATCTCAAGAACCATCTGCTTAGTAAATCCAGCAAAACTGAGTTCCTGTTCTGTTGTAGCTTGGAGTACTGGAACTCAACACCTTGGCCAAACTTGTCCATCTTGAAGATTATCTAAAAAATTAAATACACAATCACAGAAAACACTCAATAAAATGAGATGAAAAGGCTGTGGTTTCCTTAGTGGTTGCATGTTGTAATGGATAAGAGATAGCAAGAAGCAGCTACTGGGACAACTCACTCTGGGACAGCCAAATGGTATAAGATCCGAGTCTTCTGTAATTACAGCAGCGACCTGTTTACTTACTGCCAAGAAAGTCATTTGTGCATCTGCCTCATAAGGGGCAACAACATAAGAAATGTTCTCCTGCTTTAAGACCTTCCACATGCAACCATGGCAATCAAGATGCGATAAATTCATCAGGAATGACAATTTAAATTACTTTAACCACACATTGCATAACCAGGAGTACTTTTCATACCTGGATTAGCTCATGTGCCATGGAAGGCGTGATGTCTACTGCTTTTTGATAGCACTCATAAGCAGCAGCACCATTTCCATTTGACTCATGCTCAATAGCACGAGCAAGATTTTCCTTCCTAGACCTACGTAAGCAAGGTAGTCATAGTTCTTCAGTAACTCTATACATGATTGCAAAACTTGGAAATATCTGGACCTTCGCTAAGAATCAGAAGTCACATAGAATCAACCAAGCCCTTCCACTTTGGATATTTAAGAGCTTAGGACACATGAAAGTGAAGAGGAGATGCCCAGACAGAAGTTTCATTCTATTTAGATAGGCTCTTACACTTGAGGGAGGAAAAGGCTCCTATCATGTACGTAGTGAAAGATGCACAACTACTTATTGTTTTAAGATTTGCTTTAAACCAACAAGATAAGTAGGCAAGCGAACACACAAAAGATTCGAAAAACAACTGAAATTTTCGGGTTTGAGCTCAAAGGTAAGTCATTCTGCTATAGAGCTGAAAAACATACCTTGCACGCTTGTTTCTCCTGTTCAATCTTCATTGGTAGGAGACCTCCATCGAAAACAAGAAATGGTTTAACTCCATAATGCCGTAGTAAATTCACTCTATGCATACAGTACTCTATGTGCCTGAGAATCAACACCATGGAAGCATTAATGAACCTGAAGTAGGGCATCTTGTGACAAAAGAACTAAACCATTTCGGCATTATGGCACTTCCTTGTGTTTTTTGTGAGCATAGCTAAATACGAACACTTCCCAGCTCGGGCATAACTCTCACAGCTGATTCATGAAGCGCTGAACATTCTTGCTCATGCATAAAGTCGGCGATTGGCAATCTTCTCATTTCAGATTCAAGAATTTCACTTTCTTACGACACCCAATTACCAACTACAGCACTGTTGACCATCAAAGTCACCGGGCAGAAAAAGCAGATGGGACAAGTCATCAACGAATTGAGAAGAGTCAATTCATACCACCTTCTCTATATATGCTGAGACCGATCGAAACAATCATTCAGATCAAAGAGGAAGCCTTAAATTTCTTTCATTTCCTCTCCCCTCGAATTTCACCAAACCCACATAACCCAAAAGGAGGTGACTTTATTTTCCAGGGCGAACTCCAAACGGATTGAGGAGAAATCAAAGTTGCTTCCTTTCGTGATATGCAGGGTATCTCAAACCGGGACAAAGAAAACCCATTACTCCATTTCCCATTACGACCAAGAAATTCGAGAAACCTGGGGGGAAATGCGAGACTGACCTCGTGGTGGGGACACCATTACAGAGCTGCTTGCTGCAAGAGAGAGCGCCTTTGTGGAGCCAAGAATAGGTGTCGACGGCGACGGAGCAGCCCTCCAGCTCCTTTATGTGGATCGGCACCATGATCGACTTCAACAGTGGCAAAAGACCCTGTATCCCCATTGCTTGTTCTCTCCTAGCTTCTCTCTTCCTCCTATCAGACTCTTGAGAGAGAGAGAGAGGGAGAGAGAGCTAATGCCCTAATCCATGGCCTCCGGGCCCCTGCAATGTGTCGCGACGGTGAAGAAAAAAAGGCGGGAAATTTTTGAGCTTTTGGCGGATGTTGGAATCGTGTTGGTAAAACCGGGGTTTTTCTGGGAAAAAAAAAAGTATCTACGGCATTAACACATCCTGACGTCGCGGGATTAAAAAACATCTCGTTTTGCAACATTTTTGTAAAAGTTATGCCTTTTTCGTTAAATTCAAAAGGTAGAATATTGTAAAGTGTAATTTTTTGTTTTATTTTAAGGTAATTTGCGAAGGTTTTAAGTAATCTCATTGCAATCGAAAGAGAAATACCGTTGATTATGAATTCTCGTTTCATGATATTCTATGAAAGAAAATTGAGAAATTTTTATGTAAATAAATGCAAAAACGCCATAGAATGTGAATTTTTCGTTTCACGGAGTTCATGTTTTTCCATCATAGCACATACTGTGTCCTTCTAGCAATGAATGATTGAGAATTAAATTCATAAAGACCATAAAAAGAGTCCCCATCGTTTAATATTATCTCCTAATATTAAAAACGTTGTACTTTGCTAGTCGGCTGCATTGTGGAAGGGGAACTAGGCCTATGGGATCTCTGGGCTTGGACTGAGGAAAGCAAGGCAATGTTGGCCCATTTAAGGCATGCATGGCAACGATTCTAATTTCTTATTTATGTTTTCCATAACAAAAAAGAATAAAAATCATATTTGGTAACGTAAATAATTTTAATTTTATTTCGAAAACAGTTTTGGAGTAAAAATAAGAACCAAAGAAAAGTTGGTTCTAAAAAAAGGAATTATCTTTGAGAATTACAAAACAAAATGAAGTTTTACATCTCTCACTTTTTTCTTTTAGTTCTGTTATTATTTTTCTTCGACCTAAAATGGAACGAGATCTCATTTTCAGAGAAAAATATATAAGACAATAACAAAATTAAAAAATTAAAAAAAATTGTAAAAAAAAGAAAAATTTCAAAAAATCCGTAAAAAAAAAATTAAAAAAAATTAGATTATGCTAGTTTGACCTCATTTTGCAAATTTGAGCCTAGATCCTCTAAATTTCATAGATTTTGTTTTTTTTTAGTGAAATCATTAACACCTTTAAAATGAAGCCCGAATTACATTTCTCTAAGCCCTTGGAGCTTCATTAGGGTTTTATCATGTGGTTTATCATTGCCATGATTCTTTGATTACGCACTTGATTTTATTAGTTGTGATGTGGCTAGGTTTAGGTACCTTAGACTTTGTGTAAGTTTGAGAAATTTTGAAAAACAGACAAAAATAACCTGTCTGAACACTTAGTATTGGCTTACCTCATAGGTTTAAAAATAAATTAAAAATTTATACGAAACATATTTAGAAAACACTCAACTTCGATGCCCAAAGACATCGGTGTTCCACCAACATAATCAAGTCCTTGGACCCTAGATTTCTCTAGTTGCTTAAAATCAAACAGTTTCTCCCAATCACTCAATAAGGTTTTTAGTCTACTTTCTCAAAATCTATGTCGACTCTATTTGCATGTATACATATACATGCCAACAATCACACTAAGATCAAATATGATATTCCCTCGTTGCTATTTGATATATGCTTCAGAGGGCACAAGTTAATCTGAAATCACACACTAACTCAGCATAGTCTCTCTTTTTTTAAGCTTAAAATGACTCGTTTTGACACGGCAATTAGATGGAATAGTATGAAAATGTTATATGCAAATATATTATATAAGAGAATCAGTATGAATTAATTTTCAATTAATTTGAAATGTAAGATGAAATTTCACAAAGTAATTATTAATTATTTGACTTAAATGATAAAAATTGCGAAGAGAATTATTCTCGAGAAAAAAAATTTTGTGTGGTTATCGAAACGCGTTTTTGTCCAAGAACAGAAATTTTGTGTAGTCACCAAACACGTTTTGATTCCACATAATAGAATCAGGAAAATTCAATTTTAATCAAAAGCACTTTTTCGAATCAAAATTGTTACCATGTAGCCCTAAGAATTTGTGAGCTGAACCTTTGTTCGAGAGAAGCAAACAAGCTTGCGGATTGGGTGGCAAGGCAAGCGAAAAACGAACTTCGCTTCAATTGGCTGCTTTGTCCTCTGAAATCTATATTGGATATTTTAGTTTCTGTGTTTACAAATTTTCGTTCAGTTAATGAAATTTCATTATTTTTTATTAAAAAAAATTGCACACTCCATGGTATTGGCAAAATAATATCTTCAACGTACTACGTTGTCTCATCGCCATAAATATCCATGCATGGGGACGATCAATTAAGTGGTTGTGAAGCCATTTTGGACAAGCACGTGAAATAAAAATGACTAATTTATATGGGAATTCCAATGCTTTGCAAAGGGTCCTACCCAACATAATTTTGTGGTGGGCGACTTGCCCTTGAGATTGTGCCTATCCAAATCGGCTCCAATTGAAATAGGATGAGCAAGACCGGCCGGATTAGGAATTGCCCGAACCGGTTCGATAAAATTGGAATCGTCAATTTGTGATCTGGTTTTGTGGGAACCAAATCAGACCGATTATTTGTCATTCATTTTTTATTTACTAATCGTAAAAATCAAATAATTCACCGATTATTTTTTTATTTCTTAAATCGATGTATAGAGTAGTAACTATTCATGGGTCCATATACAAACTACCAATGAAAAAATACGAGCTTAAACTATAAAATTCCTCTGGTGTCCAAAGAACGCCACCCATCCCTACCGGATGACTCCCTCAGATCTCGCATGCTCATCGGGGAGTGAGACTCCGTGCTTTTCTATCACGGAAAATATAAACTACACCCCAATAGATTGGAGATTTGATTCACGTTAAAGATGGCTTTTTTTTTTGGCTTAGTAGCTTCTAATTTGTGACGAAACACGTCCTGGAACAGTTTAAGGACTTTCTATATAAATGCTTGAGATTGTGCAATTTATGTACAAACCTACGAGACAGAGAGAGATTTGCGTAGATGCTGTCCAATTGGCGCCTGTCTGCAGATTCCATATGCAGCGATGCAGCAGGAATTGCAGGTAAATATGCACGAGGTTCACTTCATCCGTTGCCTATAAAAACTTATCTACGTACTACGAGCAGTGAGTTGGGACCATAGAACCAATATGATTTGGCGAGATCGCATTGTGTAAAATCGAATCGCCGCGAGGTTTCAGCTTAGATTGTTCCTTTTCACGAGTTGATGACGCAAATGTGATCACAGACAGTTCCAGTAGGTCATCCTCAATCAGATGGGCTGTTCATTCTGCTTTCATGATGAACACTTGAGAAATCTCGGGTTCCTACTTGTTTTAAAGAAGTTTGAATTGGAAAACAAGTTGCTTTCTGCTAATTTGTGGGCAATCCATCCATGTATCTGCAACTGAATCATTTGTACTGGGAAGCGATCCCACCTCCGAGACACCATTGTGATCGAGACTAATGTGTACGTGGTTTCGTCGTCTCTAATTCCTCTCGGCGAGAATTGCAGGAAATGTCTTCGCCCTCGCAATGTTCATGTCCCCAATGCAAGTTGTTCATGTAACCACTTCAATTAAGCATACGATTCCGATAATCTCGATTCACTGCAAACATTGCTTTCGATGATCTGCAGACCGACATTTCGAAGGATTGTTCGAAACCGGTCCACCGAGCAGTTCTCTGGATCGCCTCACATATACACACTCTTGACTTCCTTGATATGTCTGTGGTACCGTTTGCCACTCGTGTCGCCCGGCGTCATAATGGCCGCAACTGTCAACGGGATCGGGGTTTTTTTCCGGCATTCTACGTAATCATCTACATCGCGTACACCAGTCAGCCAAGAAGGTAAATTGCTTAGCAGCGAGCGATTAATCACCGAAAACTGAGTCTAACAGATTTGACCAATCATACCTCGGAAAACTCCTTCAGATGTTTGTGGGTTCTGATTGTTTGAATCTGTTGTATTAGTTCCATGGTGATCCATCGAAAAGGATTTCGTCGAGTCATTGCTGGTTGATATATGTCCTGCTGCTCCGCCTGATCTCAGCCAATTTCCCGGTGACTTTGCTACAGCTGAAGATGTTGTGGACTGAGCATTCAGTTCTTATGCTCTTCCTAGCCATGGTGTTCATAAGCTTGCAATTCTTCGATTCGCCACTCACGGCAGATTTTCGTCGGGTACCTGAGCGTCGCTTCCCTTATGTCCATGGTTCGCGTCACCCTCTTCATTATGGTAAGCCCACCTGAATAGTTATGGCCACCATCGAACAGACATTTCACATTTCCTAATTCCGGTAGTGTTCTCTGTTTTTGTAGAAGTGTTGACGCCTAAATTTTGATTTTTTTTATTTTTCATTTTATATTGCATAAAAATTGAGAATTAATTCTCACCAAAAAATATTTCCTCACGCGTCGGCATTTTATTTTTATTTTTTACGTTGCATTTTGCATTACGGCGATGAAGCCGCAGCAGCCCCCACATTGGGAGAGGATAATCATGCTAAGTCTTGACATTTGATCGCGTCGTCAAAAAATGAGGGTGCCAGCTGAGAAAGAGCACAACGAAACAGACAGGTTGGAAAGGGAATCATCGAGCTCATACGTTTGCACAGGATCAAAAGTATATAGGGTGCAGCCTCAAAAGACAGACGCTATTTCAAGTAAAGACGACTGAAATCAGGTCCAGGAAAGCCATTTCGTTCGGGATATGCAACGTCTCTTGTCAAATTTGGTCTTTAGTTACGCGACTTCATTTTTTTACTTCTGAAGCAAAAATAGTTTGGAGCACTTGAAGAACTAAAAAAAGTATTTCTTTTCTAGAAGTTTGAAACCAAAAAGGGACAATCCACCGCCGGCTCCTCGGATGATAAAAAAAATATATCTTTCTAAAAAGTTTGAAAAATAAAATTATTTTAAAAATTATAAAAAAAATTCACTAAAGTTGTATTGCATGAAAATATATTTTAGCAATATCATTTTTAAACAAATTAAAAAAATAATGTTCCATGATTTGGTTAAATGGCATCCCACAAAAACATAATCACGGCAAAGTGGACCAAGTAATTGACCTAATTGTTTGTAAGCTTAACGGTAAATGAGGTTAAAAAGGAAATCAAACCACATGTCCTACGCAAAAAGTAGGATGGAATAACATTGAGCGCAAATTCAATAAATAAACAAGAGCAGAAAATTTCATTTAACTTTCTCGAATAACATATATTTAGGTTAAGATCATAAATAATTTTTCATAGAAGATTTTTGCTAATGATATTCTAAAAGTATAATTTTTCAACCCTTTGTCAAATAAATTTCTATTCCACAAGCAGAAATTTTTGTCCTATAACAAACATATTTCTCTAAGTAGAAATCTACTTCTGAAGCAGACGTAGAAAAATCAACATATGCTCAGAAGCTGAAGTAAAAAAATAACTTATGCCCAGAAGTGAATTTTTGGAGCAGAAGTGTTGCCGTGTGCGCCCTAAGTGTTTGGGCCTAGAACGTTCAATCAAGTCATAAACATTTTTTTTGGTCGAAAAGTCATAAACGTTGTATATATGCAATCGAGTCATAATATTTTCTAATTCAATGCAGTTTGGTCCTTCCGACGGAGTGTCTGCCAATTTGTTTTTGAATAAATAGCATTAATATGGCAACCTCTCTGAAAAACTCGATTTTTTTTTTTCAAAAATGAGTCATCCAATTATTCTCGAGTAATACCATAATAAAACATGATGGTTTATGAACAGTAGATATTCCAAAAGGCCCAAAGGGTCAGTAATCCAATCACGGGGAAGAGAATCTCGTTGATGGGCTTTAGCAACCAAGTCTGCAAGAGAATTAGCATCACGAGAATAAAAGTTACTATAGTAAACTTCAGTTTAGGCAACAATAGCTTGCAATCTTCCACAACAGAAGCCAGGGCCCATGGGCTTTCTTTCCACCCATTATAATCTTTGCTACATAAAATTGAAAGTCGGAGCTGAAAAATTAAAGATAGACCAAAGAAATGAAAAAAAATAAAATTAAAGAAAACTAATAAAAGCCTGAAACAATGGAAAAATCAAGGATTTAGGGGGAGAGAGGGGGGGGGGGTGTTTCGGGCGACCGTTCTGCACCCATAAACTCGACTAGAGTTACTAACCCTCGCCAACTACAATCGAGGTCTTTCTCTCTCGCCTGTGTTCTTTATTTTTCTAATTTGGTAATTTTTGCTCTCCAAACATTTTATATTTCCTCAAAATATTGGACTTTTAGTCTGGGGTTGCCGCGCCTCGCAAATCACATGTATTAATATGAATTAATGAAAAAGATACACAAATTGTAGAAATCCAGACTACTTTAAATGCATTTGTAGATAAAAATTTTGCTTCAGTTCATGAGAAACAAAATTCATTGCTATTCAAGACAGTGAAAAAAAAAGGTATTTAATGAACCTGCCAATGTTTCGACCAAAAAAAGAAATGCCAAGGTCAAGTGAAGGTTTAAGTAAAAGAAATGGAGAAAATGGGGAAAAGTAGTAAAAAAGTCATTAATCTATTATATTCACATTAATTTAGTCTTAAATATTTTAATTATGCCAATTTAGTTCTAAAACTTTTTTTATTTATACCAATTGAGTCAATCCGGTCACTTTTGATCGGAAATCAATGATGCCGACGTTGATTGTCCAAAGTGGCACGATGACGCTGACTCATACATTTTTTGAGTAACTTTTTAATTTTTTTTAATTTTTCTTTTTCTTTACTTTTTTTTTCATATCCAACGAACTATCATAATTTTCTATTAAAATAATTTATATGAACATAAGTAGCAGTCTCAATGTTATTAAATTTTCAATTTTGTAAATATTCACTCTCATTGAACTAATTCAAATTCGTATCACCATACGATTTGCGCCCAGTAGCTCCATGTAATTTCAATTTTTCACCATCATCGAGACAAGTGTAAAACGTGCGAATTCAAGATTAGGTTCGAGCCACGTTTCCCCCAGAGCGGTCCAGGCATTTATGCAGAACCACGAAGACGCTAATCGTGGGTCCGCTTCGTAGGATATCAATATAAATTGTATAGGATATTTTCGTCAAAGTCAACTAAATAAAAGAACTAAATAGGAAAAAGAAAATAAAGAAGAGAAAATTCTAAATAAGGGCAAAAAATGCCTTCTTTTTTCAAATAAAGACATAAAGTGGATCTCGTTTTAAATAAGAGCATGAAGTGTCTTCATTATCTCGGATAAGATCCTGAAGTGGACATTATTTGAAATAAGGACTTAAAGGGCGCGCATGACAACCATTCTGTCCCATAAATAATTTCTGGAACAGAAATAGATTTTTCTATTTCTGCCAGAAACAAAAATTTTGTTTCTGGTTTTGGGCCAAAAATTTATTTCTGGAACAGATTTTTGTTCCAGAAATAGAAAAACAGATTTGCGTTGCCAACGAGTTTCTGTTCCAAACCTATTTCTGGAATAGGTTTGGAACAGAAATAGAGAAACAGAAATGTTCTCATGCGCGCCCAAAGTGACCATACTAGTCTCAAATAAGAGCATATCTAAGGTCATTTTAGTATTTTATTTTTTTTATTTTTTTATTTCTTTTTGTCGGTGGCCGGCCTTCGGCAATGGCTAGCTATAGGCATTGCCCAATTAGGGCTGGGTCAGAGCCACCCTCGTCGACTGCAGGCGAGAGGGTAGCCCTCCCGCTTGTATTTCTTGAATTAAGTTAAATTTGTATTTTGACAAAAAAAGTCCTTGACCGGTCGGGAATGTTTGGTCAGTCAGCAAGGTAAGACTTTTATTTGAAACAGCCATGGCGACTTCAGATCCTTATTTAAGATAATGAAAGCACTTCATGCTCTTATTTAAAAAAATAAAATATGAGTACTTTGTGCCCTTATTCATAATTTTTCTTAAAAGAAAAGATAAAAAATCGAGTGAGAGCAGGAATAGGAAAGGTTGATGAGAGCAGATATCAAACAAAATATGGACATGGTTGGATTAATTGTACAACATATAGTTTTCTTTGAAATCTCTTACTTTATATTTTTTTTTCCTCCAATAAGGACACATATCTTCAACAGGGGATACGGTTGCAATAATAGAGGAAGTACAAACAGTATGAATGTGCATCAGAATCTGAAAAAAAAAAAACCCAACTTTTTGAAGAAGAATGGCCAAATTTGAAAGGAGGAAAAAAGGGTCAAAATTAAACTGCATTAAATACGCATTTAATAAATGGACTAAGTAATTATAGAGAATAACAAAAAAGGTGAAAGTAGAGATAGAAAAGTAAAAACAAAGTAAAAAGGAAGAAAGATGTACGGATTGGCAAACGAGGATGTAAGAAGTTTTAAAAAGGGAGAAAGACAATAATGGAAAGGAAAGAAAAGAAAAAGGGGGCGAGAGCGGATTAGGTGTGAGCATGGTTCCAGGCTAGAACCTGGAACCTGAAAAATCGGACCGATGAAATCGATCGATTCCAGGTTCCAAAGTATGGAGGGTAGGTTTCAGGTTCCAAAAATTAGGGAACCTGTTCTGACGGGTAGGTTCCAGGTTCTAGGTAGGTGGAACCTGGACCCTGGAGCAAGTTTTTATATTTTTTCTTGATATATGTCTTTGCGTCATCCTGCGATATTCCATAATATCCAATGTCAGTGTGTAATCCGGAACCACTTTATCATTAAGACTTTTACTTTGTTAATATTTCATATTTTTCGTCTCTAAATATGAGTTATGGTTAGTAAATTTTAGCAGTATGTGATGGTCATTAAATATGATTATTCACTATAATCGTTCAATTAAGGATACATGTGGAACCTGAGTGGAACCTGGAATCGACCCTAGAACCTGTGATAAGGTAGGTTCTAGGTTCTAGGTTCCAAGATATGCAGGGTAGGTTCCAGGTTCCACAAAATGTGGAACCTGTATAGATGGGTAGGTTCTAGGTTTCAGGTAGAACCTGTACGGAACCTGGAACCGCTCACCCCTAGAGCGGATGAGAGTTGAGATTGTCCTCTATACATAGTCTATAATGCAATGGTATATCATTTTTGAGAAAAAAAAACACATAGTTATGATCTCCAAGTACAATCTACATGTTCTTTGTTAGGAAAAAAATTACGATAAATATTTACAAAATCAATGTGTCACGACACTCGGTTGTTTCAAGGAAAAAAGATTATATTCTATTTTTCTTGCTTTGCCATTTGAAACCATCACTTGCAAATACATATGTATCCCTAGAAGCTTGAGTAAAAGACAAAATTGATGAGATCTTATGCTCCGAAGAAATTGAGATTTCATAAGAGATTCCGGCGATAGATGAATCGAGAATTCGAGATTGAATTGAACGTCACGATGTTTACCTAAACATTCTCCTTGTGATACACATCTCCTATGAGATGCTTAATATCGACTGCGCTCGTGCACTTTTTTTCAGGAGGGGAATTGATGCCCCGATACCTTGATGAAGCAAGCTATGCCTCAAACTGATGAAGTCGCCCTTTCTGTTATTGTTCCTAGTTTCTTGCTGCTGTTTCATTTGCACGTATCTTTTGGAACTTGTTGCTCCTCGTTATGTAACTGGTGTCCTAACTCAGTCTTTTAATCAATGCATTTTTTTCTAGCAAAAAAGAGCATTGTAAAATTTTTACGGATGAAAGTTTAAGGGAAAATTTTAAAAAAAAAAGGCTCCGAGTGCTCTTCTTTTTTCAAATAAGGGCATGAAATTCATATTATTTTAAATAAAGGCCCGAAGTAATTGTATTAATCTCAAAAAAGGGCTTGAGTCATTTTAATGAGGGGCATTTTGGTTATTTACTATTTTATTTTTATTTTAACATTAATAATAAATGACCTTATTTGAGACTAATATAAGCACTTTATGCCCTATTTTGAAACATCATAAATGACCAATATGCCCCAACTAGAGTGACTCGAGCCCCTTTTTGAGATTAATGTATTTACTTCATGCCCTTATACTTCAAGCCCTTCTTTGACACAATATGGACACTTATTAAAAATAAAAAGAAAAATAAAATAAAATAATAAATGACCAAAATGCCCCTAACTAATGTGACTCGGACCCTTTTTTGAGACTGATATAATCACTTAGGCCTTTATTTAAAATAATATGCAATTCAAGCCATTCTTGAACATAATAAGGGCATTTTAGGCCCTTATTTCAAATTAGGGGGTGCAATCAAATCGGTTTATCGGGTACCCAAATTGGACCACTCGAAAAATAGGGTTGGGAATCAATTTTCCATTCAAATTGGTTTGGGAACCGGTTCCAATTTTTGAGAACCGATTAGAACTGATCTGGTAACAGGGTCTAGCCAAAAATCCACCCGGATCGGTTTATAAAATCGATTTTACATGCTGTTAAAAAAAACACTAAGTGAAGTGATTAAGTCTTCGCCATTGCCTTACCTTACGTACCCGCAGCACACTCACCTTTGAGAGTGTTGCCTAGTTTTTACCGCAGCCTAATTGAAGTGAATATATTTTTTGCACCATTAGCTTTATTTTCTTTTAGGGATGACTAAAAACAGGAAAATTGGATAAACCATGGAACCGTTGGCTTTGTTTTCTTTTGGATATTACTAAAAAAAGAGAAACTAGGTAAACTCTGGAACCGGATCGAAAACAAGGTTGGTTCAAAAACAGATTCTAAGAAAAAATAGGGTAAAGTCTCTATTCCAAAAATTGAGAATCAGTTATCATAGGGTTGAGTTTAGGATCTAGGTATGCACTCAGGTCACCCGGCCCATTCTCACCCTTATTTCAAATAAGGTCAATCTCAAATTCAAATAAGGAGAATTGGAGTCTTTATGTGAAATTTTCCCAAGTTTTAATCATATGTCATTGAATATATCTAAATAAAAACATATATAACAAATTCTCTTTCTTTTTTTTGGCCGAGATATAACAAATTATTGTTTTTTTTGTCGAAATATAACACATTCTCTTGAAGTAGTCAAATGAATTAAATAAAAATAAATTCTGTCGAATCTCTTTATATCTTAGATTGTGTAGCTCAGCGATCGAGTGAACCACGCACCGCCACGCCAACCAAGCCCACGCGCATACCCCGCGTCAATCTCGCCGAATTTACGCATCTACCCTTGCCGGAATCGAACGCACGGAAGGGCGTTTACGTAACTTCAGTCTCCGAGCCACCCTCTGATTCGTCCCCTCCCGCGGAGATTCCAATGATAAATCGGGAAACAAAAATCAATAAAAAAATTTAAAAAGGCGAGAAAAGACGATAATAAAATATAAAAAAGGAAGTAAAATATTGACGTCACCTCCCTGGCCAAAAATCGTCACTACTACTGTATAGAAAAAAATATCGCGACAAGAAACCCTAAAAAGGCAAAACGGGAGCTCGATCTGTCTGCTCTCTCTCTCTCTCTCTCTCTCTCTCTCACTGAAAACCCTGTCTGCCCTAAACCTCAGCCCTCGCGACGTCGTCGGAGACGCCGGGTAGAGGAGGCTCCCCAGCCTCTCTCTCTCCCCTCTCTCTGTGTTCTTCGTGGTACAGGGGTCGGGAGGTGATGCTGTGATCAAGATCCGATCCCGGCGTCGAGAAGATTCGTTTCCGGTTCGGTAAGTTTTGTCATGGCGAAACCCTAGATCTCGCACTTTGGTCTCTGCGGTGGCGTTCTGGTCTTCTTCTTCTTCTTGTTTTCGTCCTCCTTTTTTTTAGCGGATGTTGTGTTGCGCGGCTTGGCCCAGTTTGTTGCGGAGGGGAAGGCGAGGATTTTGGGGGAAGGGGTGGTGGTGGTTTTTAATTTGGTGACTGCTGAATCGTTCGGCGCGATTACGGCCCTCTTGGCGTTGTTTTTCACGCGAATTTTGATTCTCGTCTGTGTTTTCCTCCTTCCAGTGAAGGAATTAGGGAGAAGTTCTTGTGTGGGTGCAAGTGAACTCGACTTTGTTGCTATTATTTTGGGGTTCGGGTTCTTCTTTTCGGGTGGTTGAACTCTTGGGTGTCGCTGATTTTTTTTTTTTCGCAATCATTAGTTTTGGCTTCAAGGTACGCTCTTGTTTTTGTTAGTTCAGTGTGTTTCGACTCTGCCTTCAGCGATTGTAATTTTTTTTTTTGGCATTAGGTTAGGGGTTTTGATATTGTTTTCCAGTACCATAGTTTTTTTTTTCGGTAAAGAGCAGTACCATAGTTTTTATGCTTCGTTTGTACTAATTTTTCTTCTTTCCTCTTTCCCTTGTTTGGCCTTCATGTCAATTCTCAGTCCCAGCGTCAGCAATTATATGTATATGTCCGGCAACATTATTTCTTGTTTAAAAGGCTGATTGTCATAGTGCTGGAGAGCCAATCATTCTGAGCAGCACTTGTTGGTTTTCTAGTGCGTCATGACGATGGCGGCGGAAAGTGTAGTTGTGAAGAAGGTGAAGATAAAGTTTTCTGGAAGAAGAATGAAGCAGAACCCCAATCCAGATCATGTGGATATCGGCAGCAGCAGCTGCTTATTGATGATTGGACTTCTGGCTCTGTGAGTGGAAAGGAGAAGAATGCCAATTTGCCTTCTAAAAGCGAAACTGATGCTGGTCATTGTACGGAGTTCGGAAGTTCTATATCTGGTGCTCATAAGCGTGTGCCCTCAAGTAGAGTTTGAAGTTGCAAAGAAAGAGACAAAGGATAGATCGAGCTGTTTCGCAACAATGTTCTGCTATTTTAAAGAGACTAATGCATCATCAATGTGGTTGGCCTTTCAACCAACCGGTCGATCCAGTAAAGCTAAACATACCAGATTACTTCTCAATCATATCAAAGCCAATGGATTTAGGGACAATAAAATCTAAGCTCGAGAGAAATATGTATCATGGAACGGAAGATTTTGCTGCTGATGTCAGGTTGACCTTTTCTAATGCCATGTGCTACAATCCACCGGGGAATCAGGTGCATATAATGGCAGATAAGTTGAATAAGATCTTTGAGACGGGATGAAAGCTCTTGAGGCAAAGTGAGCTATGCAGACACAAAAATAGCTAAGGGTTCCACATCGAATAGACAAAGCAGAGAAAGCAGTGCCGTGGGACAAAAAGGTCCCAAGACACTCCTCAGTGCACCAGTTTGCTCAAAATAGGATGCAAACTGGAGAGACGGTAAAGAGAGCTGTGATGCTATTTTATTAAAGGTGAGCATTGTTTGCGCAGGATTAGATGTTCAGGATGTTATTATTTCCCTAAATTTAATTCAGTTGGGAAAACATTGGCCAGTATTCTTGCCATCAGATTGTATTTTCTCTTTAGATTTTGTCAACTGAGATTTGCATCTGTCATATCAGAAATATATTAATGTGTGGTTAACTGGTTCTTGAGTAGGTCAAGGTTTCTAAAGTCGCACAGAGTTGCACAACCAAGTCATCAGGAAATAACGACAAAGGTAATGAAGTGGCAGAGCATAAATTCTGCTATTCTAGCTCTCTTCTAGACCTGATTGCCACTGTGTCCTATAGGCACTGATGGTGCTACAGTACATGCTTGCTGCTCCAAGTGTAATGCATGTGGCAGTACAACATGCCGATGCAGCGTTACTGAACTGATTTGTGCATCTTCAATGGGTAAATAATCTTCTTTTTCTGTCTGTATTTTAGGAACTGTTATTTTGGTATCTATATGGAGAACTGATTATATGTCTGTTTGCCTTTTTGGATTTAGCTTCAGAGCAAGTCCGAGATCATGAATGTACTATTGATGCTTCAAGACTGGTATATGTAGATTTTAGAGTATTTCTTTTCAATAAGTTGAACAGTTTCGTTCATAAATGCCATTTGATTTGGCGCTGAAAGTTGCTATCTGAACTTGCAATTTTAGGCTAGGAGCTCATCTATAGTGGCAGACCAGTAATCTGATCCAGATTCTGATGGTAGTGCATCTTTTGGATTTGTGATGTTTGAAGTTGTTCAATGTTACAACGTCATTCAATTTCGTCCTGGAAATACTTAAAAAGGGGCTGTAAGTGCTGTGGACGATGGAAATGTCTATCCTAGTTCCCACCTTGCAACTCCATCTACCGATGCCACATGTGGGGAAGGTTAGTATGCTGTGAATCCTCGGTTGAGATATATTTTGGCCATTTAAAAAAGCAGGAGAATGATCCATAATGATATTGTATCACGTGGAGTGCTACTCTCCTTGACATACAGCTGTCACCTACAAAGGCCCTGCGTGCTGCAAAGTTAAAGAGTCGCTTTGCTGCCACTATCTTAAAGGCGCAACAGAAGACACTACTAGATCATGTATGGATTTTGTTGGTAGTGGATGATGCTGTGAAGTGTATAACAGGTGTTTCATACATGCCTTTTGTAATTACAGTGCGATAAAGCTGATCCTGTGAAGATGCAACAGGAGAAAGGAAAGATTGGAGAGAAGGCAGCGTGAAGGTGATAAAATAGTTAGACCTATTGTTATATGTGTTTCCCTATAACGTGCAATTCTTTTGTAAATACTCTCACATGAGCAGGAACTAGATTTAGTCTTTAAACTTTCTCTCTATTTGATCTGAATTCCTCTCTTGATTTAAATTGTGTTCAAACAAGTTGATTCTGATATGTATGGTAAGGTCACGAAGTAAAAAGCAATTGAGTAGTTCAATTTGAGTTCTTGAGCAGCAACATGTTTTTTTTTAGTGTTTGTGAACACTTACCGAGCAGCAGAGTTTCGGTTATTGTTTTGCATCGTTCTTGTCTGTAGTTCTAGGTTTATAATTTCAGCTGATGTTTGTAGAAGTTGGGTCAATGTTAACCTTTTTCAGATTGAGTATGATAACCCAGACTCAAAACTGGATATTTGAATGGATATTGGAGCCAGCTTTAGCGTTTTTCTTTATATGGTCCTTTTGTAGTTCCTAAAGTTCACCACTGTCGTATTCCCTAAAAGGATTCAGTTAAGAGTGTGGGTTTGTGGCCATTGCTGGGAAGTCATTTGGCAAGCATTGCAGGACCCTGATATTAACCTTATTTTTGACCTAAGGGAGCTGACTGCATATTGCATTAAATTTGTAATTGCATCACTGGCGTTAATCCTGGATTATGATGGGATTGATCTACTGCTGGGTAGATCTTGAGTGATATCAGTAATCTGTGTGGGGCAGAGGGAGTTGGTGACTGAGCCCGGGAGGTTCTGGTCTGATGCTGACGTTCTTTCAGGAGAGATTTTTCTAATCGATGTGATTTATCCATTCTAATTTTTGGCTAAATCATCGATGATATCGTCATCTCCTACTGCTCTGTGTTTGCTCCCTGAAGGCTTCTTAAGACCTTTTATGTAGTTGAATTTGTAGCTATTGTCATTGTGGTTCTATGAGCCTTGGTAGAGTTATACAATGAGAGGGAGCTACTTTACTGGGGCTTATACTAGATATCATGGATTTCTTTGCCTAGGTCAAATGGATGAATTTTTTGTTACCGCGCTTTTTCTTTCTCCACTAGCTGGAGGATCGTTTCAGCTTAATGATAGTACAAGTCCTTTTTAAGATGAAAAAACTTAATATGTGGGGAAATAAGGAATACATGTTTTAATTAGTGGCGGGATAATTTTTCTAGGAAAACCAAAGTAGTTTACAAAATGCCATGAAGACCCAAAGTTTAAGGTTTGAAACCATCTGTCCTTCAAAAGAAATTTCTATCTCCTAAGCTCTTTGATATCTATCCAGCTTCATAATGAAAACTTGAAGTTGTTTAGGTATCTGCTGGCTTGCTCAGTTCCTAAGCTCTTTAATATCTATCTAGCTTAAGAATGAAAACTTGAAGTTGTTTAGGTATCTGCTGGCTTGCTGCGGTTAACCCAAGATTTAGGTTCCTCTGCTAACCACTTTACATAATGTAAAATTAGCACAATTTTGGTAATGTGTTTCATATGGGAATGCTGTAATAGCAATAATACTTTGCCAATTTAGTTCATACTACCAACAATTAATTATGATTAGTGTGCCAATCAGTAGATGAAAAGATGTTAAAGAGGGCACAGGCATGCGTAAACGAGAGTGAAACAGTGATGAACGTTGGTAAGTTTATGAAGAGGGGATTAGAAGTTTGGGTGAACTGCTTACCTTTCGTGAGTGCAGAGGCACTTTCATTATCACTTCATTCTTGCACAAATGATTGATATTTTTATTGGCCAAGTAGTTTGTTGGTGTAATAATACTGATGCGCAATGCTGATTGATTAATGAGTTTGTCAAATCCAAACCAAGTTTGGCTGTCAAATTATGATATGAGACCTCTTATTGATTAACTCTGGGTTCCTGGACAACTGATTTCCGTAATATCTCCCTGGTATTGTGAAAATCTCTTCTTTCTTGGACAGACATTATTTCCGCAAGAATATTCTTCTTCCATGAAAGGTCTGAACTTTTTTATGGCAATCTTTTCAGTTCATTTTCGTAAACTTCAGATATGATTTATCTTAATGTAATCTCCCAATATGTAGCTTTTGGTGTTGGCATTTGATGTTGCAGTTGTTTTTGTTCATTACGTATATTGAATTTTTCTGTTCATCAACCCGTAATTTCGCGATTAACAATTTAGTTTTCTTACAATGCAGAAAAGGCGAGGATTGAAGCTCAAATCAGAGCAGAAGAAGCTGCTGAGCGGATGAGAGCAGAGGCTGAAGCCAGAAAGCAAAGGGAGAGAGACAGGGAAGCTGCTCGAATTGCACTTCAAAAGGTTATTCTCTTTGAATTGTTTCTTCTGTGTGGTCAAAAGTCAAAAAGTATTTGTATTTGACCACTGATGGGTGGGAAATTGTTTAATTCTGCATCCAGATGGAAAAGACTGTCGACTTCGAGGAAAATCTCAAGATTTTGAGGAACTTGAGATGTTGAGTGGGTGTTCCGGTTCATCACCTCGTCTCACTGACGTTTGATGATGATTTGAAGTGTTATCTGGAGTGTTTGACGGGGCTCACTATAGGAATCCGCTGGAGCGCTTAGGCTTGTTTATGAAGGATGAGTTTTTGGAAGACGACGATGATGAGAAAATTTTGATTGGGGATGAGGGTGAGATTCTTTCGTAGTTGACATTTGTGGTTCCAATGGGGTTGCATTTGATCTTGTGTTTCCTCTCAATTGTTTTTAGCTCTTTTGAGCTACGATAGAGCTGAATGTTGCTGTAAATCAATTCCTTTTCTGGTGGAAATACAGAGGTAGTGGCTTGGTTGATGGAGTTTTTTTTTTTTTTTGGTAATGTTGTGCTGTGGTTGATACAAGAAAGCGTGTCGTGCGGTGTAAAAATGAAGACTTTGGCGTATAGTTTTGTGAATAATGTATTGGCCCTTCGATGGAGTGTCTCAGAATTTTCATTCACAAGTATCAGCATCCGACTGTTATCTGTTTTATTTGTGTCATATGACCATAGAAAAGAGGTGGTAAACCACTTGCAGGGCATGTAGTGGCTTGCTGGTGATTCAGCCCTAGAGATATGATCAAGCAAAGAAGATTTGCTTCTGGAAGGTTAAGATCAGGCAGTTTGATAAGAACATGGAACGAGCTGACAAGTGGATAAGATGGATTTTGAGTCATTTGTTTGTTCTTCTCCGTGTTCAATTCGAGAATTGTACATTTTTTGGGGTGCGACGTGTTAACAGAATATTCCCATCGTGAGATGTACCCGTTAGTCACCTAAATTGTGTTATAGACTTGGGACACAGCCTCACCTTTGTCACCAGCACTCTACAAATGATTAGCGAAGGCACCACATACTGAAGCAGCATCCGAAACAGGCATTTTATGCAGCACGTGATGCCATGATACCCCGGTTCATACTGTGTAGCGATCCTTGGCGGCTCTGTTGAGCTTCTTGGCATCCTCCTGCAATAGTATCCAAGAAATTCAGTTGTACAGATCAAATGCTATGACCGGAATAAGATACCTAAAAGGCGAGAATGACGTGAGTCGCTCCAATCATTGGAACTCACGTGGAACATGAATCCCGTGCTCTGGCTGTAGCTGATGAGCTCCTTCCACTGCTTCCCAATGCTTATCTGCAAAAGGGCCAGGCTGATGCGATTAATGTCCGAGCGGGAGAGGGACGAAGATACTTAGTGCACGCTAGTTTGCTGCTTGCTTCTAAATGAACACAGGAACTTGATCGGCTCCAAGAAGAATTTACCTGGGCAGCCTCGTTTGAAGCATTTCTAGTCCACAGAGCTATCTTTACTTGCTTGGCTCTGACACTGACGACCGCTCCACAAATCACATCCATAGTTAAACTGTTCACCAACCATTGCCAGCAACTATTACACAGGAACATATGCATGTGTCAGGCCGAGCCCCAAAACGCCTATAGAGAAAATTCAAACAGCTTCAGTCATTTTGGGGTAAGCATTAGGGCATACCGTGTATAACCAGGACGTATCTGAATTCCTCTGGAGAAAGTTACAGTCCACTTCCCTCCATCTGCACAGAGAGGGTCCTCCCACTTTGGCTCCACTTTATTCTTGAAGCATGGAGGTCAGCTCCCACCACCAGGTTACTTGGGCGATGCAGGTTGTTGTAAACACTGGATTCCAAACATAGCGAGTTCATAAGATCTCGGAAAACCGTACAACGAGCCTTAATTCTCTGGAACATTAGAAATGAACCTCTATCATCCTAGCATCATGCTTTTACTTGGCAAAGAATCTGAATACAAATATCATACTAGGATAACACTCAGCTTCTCGAGTGTTGCTGAAATGCTGCTGTTCAAGGAATTTAACCCGGGAAATATAGTGGATTGAGTGTTTCCATTAAAATCTTCTTTCGTATCAATGCATGCCTAAAAGAGCAGATTTTATTGAATCGACCCATGTGCGAGCGATTCTAGATAGAAAGAACCCCATTCTGTAAATAGAATTTACCAGGTGATTCCACCCAGTTTAGCAGATGCCAGAGAGTACAATGCTACAAACAACAACAACAGATGTTACCCAGAAAAGATCTGACATCACTAAGCAGGAAATGAATCCATTTATGCCATTATACTCATAAAGAATCTACTAGAATTCAAAAGCCTGAGTGCCATAGAAATCAAAATGACTTTCCATTTTGTACATTTAAGAAGTCTCTATACTGTGGGTGTAATTAGAAAAACACCGTAATGGATTCAGCCAAATTGAAGTTTTCCATCTGATTGGCCCAACCCCTATTAGACTCTGACAATAGCTACAATGTCAAGACCAGAGCAAAATTCAAAGAGGGAAACTGCAGTTACCATTTGATGAAGTATATGCAGCACCAGGCAGTTTATCATAAATTGGAATCAAGGGGGAAATATGTCGATAGCAATAGCTGATTGATCACAATGTGCAAGAGAACAGAGATGAAACACCAAATGCAGAATCCAAGGTCATCCAGTCTAATATTGTCAGTTTCTTAACACCAAATGCTTAACTCAAAAAGTCCCATCCCAGCTAAACACTTCATTCTCAAGTTCCGCATCGTGGAACGACGCTCTGAAGTCTTAACTTGGCTGCGCTCTTGGCAGTCGACGAAAGCCAAGTTTAATGACAGCATCAGTTGCTAGCAAACCAAAAGGGCACCTCATGGATTTCTCAATTTCATGGTACTACTTAGTACTCAAGATTCAATCAACCTAAGAGAAATGAGATGTCTTTCAATCTCTGAGACAAATATACCCAAATTTCGGATCCTCCTGTTTATCCTACGACGTATGATCATAGATTGGAAAGAAAGAAAAGCTACCTCAAAAATCACAAACACAAACCGACCCGAGATTTGAACAAAAAGAACCGAGGAAAACACGGAAAATTTGGATCAGATATGACGTCATTAGCGATGATCGCCTATCACTAATCGAAATTATTAACAGAACTTCAAGTCTCCAAATGCACACACGAATAATGATTCGAAATGAAATCAGAAACGGGCATCTGTAAAGACGTGAACCCTCTCTCTCTCTCTCTCTCACATCGTCCTCGAAATTTCACCAGATGAAACAGAGCATCGAGCAAGATAAGCTTAAAAGGAGACCAAGAAAGACAATAGAAAAACAGAGATCGCTCTACCTCCAGAACTCTTCAATGTGGAGAAAGTGTAGATTCGGGGCGTATCAAGCTTCCCCAGGCAGATGACTCGACTTCGCGGCGGGACTATCGAACCAGAAAGTCCACGAATGCTCGAGCGGATGAGGCCGGCTCGCCGTCACCCCTCACTCAGCGCTCGCTTCGGCGCGTTCCTCCCTGCGCCCGCCATCTCCCGCTCGGCTCGTTCCGAGCGGTAGCCACGCAAGAATGGCCAATTGCTGGAGCCGCGATCGGAGGGTCATCATGTGGCGCCGGCAGAGACCTCGCAGCCTCTCCGATCGGCATTTTCCCCGCCGTTTCTCGCTGGTCCTTGCAGAGAACTTCTTCCCTCTGTTTCTCGCGCTCTTTCCAAGCGGTTGAAGTGGAGTAACGACTTGCGTACTGGGTTGCCCTTTGCCTCTTTTTCGAAATTCTTTCCACTTTAAAAAGCCAAACCGGCTTTAACTTGTTTCCCTGTATCTCCACCATCACTACTCCCCTTCTTGCATATAGCATTTCCCTTTGCCCCATCGCTAAGCAAAGAACAATTCCTCCGTTGAGCAACGTAGCCGAACTTTACCTGTTCTTTCATTATTTTGAGCCGAACTTCACCTATTTTTTTTTTCCAAATTTTGACTAGCCAACCTTTGTCATATTTAAGATTTAGTACAATCCTCTTCTTAAGAGTTCATATATTTCTTATTTTATATTTGGAATTACATTAGGGTTTTTAATTTATTTGCGTATCCAATTCGTCATCGTTTGTCTGAAATTCTAAAGTATCGCAAGTGAGAATAAGAAGGACGAATGAGTTGGACAAAGATCAGCCATTTACCGGGGCACATAGTGGACCAAATCCTGTTGCGCTTGCCGATTAAGGAGGCAGTGAGGACTAGCATTTTGTCAAGAAAGTGGAGGTACGAATGGTCCTCTCTTCCACTATTTGTGTTTGATTACCAATGTGTCGGGGCCACGAGAGTTCCTTCTCTTCAACCATCCCTGAATGAAAACTTGGTGAAGATCATTAGTGAGGTGCTCTCGCTTCATACTGGCCCAATGTAGAAGTTCATGCTCTCTCACATGGGATTTTGCGCACGAGTAACATTTGACCACTGGATTCTTCATCTATCCAGAGTCTCCGTTAAAGAAATCATACTACACATCTGGAAAGGGTACTATTAACAATTCCTATCTAGCTATGCTGCATACTAAATCTTTTCAAAATACGATTAACATATGCCTTCTAAGATAAACACAATAACGGCGAGAACGATCCCAATGGATCTCAATGCTAAGAATAAAAAACGCCTCATCAAGGTCCTTCAAGTCAAAATGTTTTGACAACATCTGTTTTGATCCATGCACTAATCCAAGATTACTCCTCACATGCAAGATATTATCTCTATAAAGCACTAGGAAGATAATATTTCTCTCAATGACCTTGCAGTATATACACTAATCCTATTTATTCTCGACATAACCGAATGAAGTTATAACACCACGAAACTTCAAGACCATTGTCTAGAAGTTTTCTTGAGAGCATAAATAGACTTTTTAGTCTACACACAAGTTTACCTAAATTATTAGCTATAAATCCTTTGGGTTGCACCATATAGACTTTCATATCAAAGTCTCCATTCAAAAAGACACTTTTATCATCTATCTAGTGTAACTCTATAAAAAATGAGCTACTGATACTATGGTCACTCTAAAAGAATCTTTAGAAAAGACTGAGAGAAAAATTCAAGTCTACTCATTTTCTCTTAGTGAAAACTTTGGCTACTAGTTTGGTTTTAAACTTCTCAATCTTTTCTTTAAGTCCATTTTAGTCTTATACATCCATTGTAACCGATGAGCTTGTGACCTTCAAGCAATGCAACAAGCTCCCACACACCATCATGTTTCATAGATTGTACCTCGTCTTTCATAGTATCCAACCACAGATTTAATTGAGGATAAGAAACAATATCTGTATAAGTCATTGGATCAACCAAGTAGTCGATATTGTAGTCATACTCTCTCAGATAGACTACATAGTACGGTGGTATGGTCGACCGTCTCTGCCTGATAGATCTTCTAAGTGAAGCTACTTCAACCCTATCATGCACCTATAGGGCTTAAAGAATTTCATCAGGATCTGTCTTATCAACAGGATTGTAAATCCTAATAGGTCCAGTTTATGATGTGAGAGGCCTCATGATCATCTTGTATAGGCAGAGAATACGACAAAGTAGTCCCCACCATACCGATATTCTCAATAGTTTGTGAGCACTTACCTTATACAACTACATCAAATTTTAGAAGCTTCACTTTTCCACAATTCTTGTACATACACTGGGATTATATATACAATATATTTTCAAATGATGTAAGTCATATATGGCGTAACACCGAATGATTTTGGAGTCCTACTTACTCAATGTTGGGTTATATATAACTTCACTTTTGTAGAACATCCCCAAACCTTTCAAGTTAGGTTTATGTCCAGTTCATAACTAAAAATAAATCAATATACTATCAACATAAAAGGGTTTCAAAGCTTCACTCCACAACAAATCAGGTAAATTGATTCCTTTTGTCATACTCATCATCATAATTGTAAGGTGTGATTGTGCCTTTCGACCATATACTTTGTTCAGGACTCACAAGCATAGTAAATTATGCTACTATCCCAGAATCCTCCAAGTATTTGGCAAATGACCTTTTATGCTGTCAAGCATTGCCATGTCTGTCAGAATACTCACAACTCAGTTATATTTGACAACTTTTATGACTTTTCCTAGCCATTTCTCAATTTTAGTCTGAAAAAAACTCAAAATTAATTCAGACTTTTCCTTAATCAAGAACAGATAATAATATTGGAAACAATTGTCAATAAGTATGATGAAATAAAAATTTCTACACCAAATTGCTGTATATGGTCCACTGATATCAATGTAAATGACCTCCAATAGGTCAAAATCGCGTGCTGCAATATTTCTTCTTTATCTTAGTCATTTTACCCTTGCAGTAGTCTCCACAAGTCTTCAGGTCATTTTCAAGAGCAGAAAAGATGTCAGCCTTTATCTACATTTCAATTCTTCCCCAAGAGATGTGACTAAGATATTTATGCAACAATACATAAGACTTTTCTTTAAATAGAGACCTTTTAGAAGCAATATTTTTAGCCGGTGGAGCGGCGTATATATCATTAGGAGTTAAGAACAATATGTATAATCCATTGGGTATAATGCAGCACCCAACCTTATTTGAAATAAAGAACATAGAAATACTATTACTCCTTATTTCAAAAGAGTGACTCACATGTCTAAACATAATATGGAAACTAATTTCCGTCTAAAGGAAGATACATAAATGTGTTCCTTAATATCATTAAAATGGCATTTCCATAAACTCAACGTCAACTTTATTATTGTTTCCTATAGTGAACATTGATTCATCTTGATTTAGCTTCTTCGATTCACGAATCCTTATATGATGAACGCTACGTGATTGGTTGCACAACTGTTTAGCCTCCATGAATTGAATGGATTTGGCTTATAGATTGGGTTCACAAACCAATGCTAAAAAATCATTACAAATACACTCACAATTAGATAACTGAGTGTTAAATGTGTTGCAGTCTTACTTTATGTGACATTTCTTCTTACAAAAGAAGCAGCAGTTACTATTCTTATTAAAGGATGCTTTCTTAAGACCCAAACTGTCAGAATGACCAATGAGTTCCTTTTATGAGTATGATTTTCAAACCTCTTGCTCTACTAGTCTGACATCCTTATGACATAAACTCTAACTCTACCAAAATCATCAAAACTCATGTTGAAATATCATTGCAGATGTATCCCAATCTTGACAACAGACAAGACACAATTGCTAGTCTCTAAGACTTCCAGCATTTGTATAGCAGTGCAGTCAGATTGCAAATAACTTTTCAAGTGTTCCTAAATGAATTGTTTCATAGTTAACAAGCAAATTCTATTGCTCTTTTCTCAAGTAACAAAATGCTCTTTTAGGGTTCCAAAATGATCTCGACGAGATCAGCTGGCTAATCCTTAATAAGAGTAATATGGACATTTATTAGCTCCATCCAAAACATAAAATCATCTATCTATTTCTTAATGATTGAGCTAGCATGAACCTCAATCCTAATGGAGATACCTATTATAGAGAAGATAACTAATTTAAACAAGCAATGTATATAATTAGCATCATGTGAGCATTATATAACTTGAAATTGTATAAGTACACATCATGAAGGTTACATGCATCATCATGTAATAACCTTTGGGTAGAATATCTGACATGCAACTGTAGAATCTCCATATAATAGCGACCATGAGAACATATTTTAATCTACGTGAATCGCCACCTTTGGGTGTATGAGCCATTAGAAATTAGTCACTCCTCAACCATATGATGTATATGTGACCCTCTATGAATAGATAATGTGTAACTTGAGATTAAATAAGCATACATCATGATAGTTACATGCATCATCATGTAATCACCTTTGGACAGAGTACATGACGTGCAGTTCTATATTGGTAACATGAAAACGACCATGAGAATATGTACCAACCTTCGTGAATGCACCACCTTTAGGTGTATGAACCACTAGTATTAGATAATTCTCAAGCACATGTAGTATATGCATCCTTCCATAATCAATATATTATCATCTCCTTTGGGAGTATGACTATGCATTAGAATAAGAGACATCCCACCACAATATGAGATTGATATTTCTCAAACCTAATCAAGTTTACCACTTTGGCGATCGCTACCCCAAGTGAATCCTTGAAAATCTCTCATACTAAAGATATAAACCTTACGCCTCATATCTATTGTATACATGTAATCTTAGACTTGATGACAAGAGCAATTTGTCCCTAAAATCACATGTGATGCTAATTACATTACTCCACTCATTGATATATATCAATGAATTAGCTCTATTCATTCTTTATGTGGTCATAAACATGTGAGCTCACATTCTTATTTTTGAAATCATATGGAAATACAAGAAAAATATCTAAAAGATCCTTGAAAATACACGTACATAGGGTTCCATAGCATTTTGTAATCTATAAAAGCCTAATATGAATATACCATAATGTAGAGCAGGATCATATAACCTCAATGTCGCTGACCATGCTTTGATCGGAGCTCAGACGTGTCCCTTGAAGATTCGGTCAATGCTAGGCATGGTCAATAGTCAATGAAAAGTCAATGATCAACGTTCAACGTTGGTCAATGGTTAATGTTGATCAACGGGTCAAACCGGATCGAGTCAAACTTGGATTGTTGGCTGTTGACGTTAGCATGACATCAGCCCGATGGTTGACATGTGTCAACAATCGTGACGATTCATGCATCACGCGCGTGAATCCCACGTGCATGCCCATCATTGGTTCGTGGTGCTTGCGTCGCCATCTACCTTGCGACCACTCAAAATGACTGTATGTTCGAGCCCTATCCGGTTATGTGTTCAAAATTAAATTTCACCGAATGAAAACACACAAAAATGACATGAACAATAACGTTTGTCGGTGGTCATTACGCCTTGCCACCGCCGAGGGGCATGTGGCGGTTTTCGATGTCCTCTGGATGCGTGCGATCACTCAAAATGCTCATGTCGGTAGGACAACTCCAACTATGTAATTAGAAACAATTTTCATAAGATGAAACTATCGAAATCATGCCAAAACAGAATGCATTTCAACTCTCGATTAGGCAGTTTGATACCAAATGATAGGCCACGAATGTGGCGCGCCCGGGATTGCTATAACTAGAATTAGAAATACAACATGCCATAGAGGAAAATGATTAGTGCACATGCATAGTTTGGAATCCATCGGAATTGATGCAGAATTATGACGATTCATGAGACTTATGCACTTCTCCTCTATTTTCTCTCGTTAACGCTGGCTGATGAGACAACCATCCTTCAAACGAAAAGATACGTTCTGCTTTTCTGAGACAGAAGGCTAGAAGGGAGACTTGAGCCTTTATCTAGAGCTTTTTGCATGGATCCTCTCATCACGGTTCGGGCCTAATGAGTGGCCCACATGGCCCACACTAATCAGCTCATATTAAGTCAGTTAAGAATCCTTATATTTTACCTTATTAGACCAATCCTGTTAATCGATAAATATCAATTTTAATTAATGTGAGCCCATATAGAAAAACTCTTATAGAAAGATCTCCGTGCTCCTCCACAACATCCACCAACTCTTTGGTGTGATAATATATCAGCTTTGTACCTCACTGCAAATGCTGTATTTCGTGCTCGAACAAAGCACGTGGAAATTGATTATCATTTCATCTGTGAACACCTAGCTTGTAGATAGATCAAGATCCATTTCATTTCATCTGTGGATTAGCCCGCTAATATCTTCACTAAAGGTCTCTCCCTTCACACGCTTTAGACTTTTGAGGGCCAAGCTAACTCTTTGTTCCACCACATTAGCTTGCTGGGGATGTTAAATAAGTCAAAAATATGATCTTGATCCTTTCTACAAGATACGATATATAATCTTGATCTTGACCTTTTCTACAAGATATGAACTTTTCCTTATCCTCAGAATATTTCTTGTAGTATAGATAGAAAGAATATATGATCTTGAGCTTTTCCCATTTTTCGGCACAAAATGAGTATCTCTTGAAGTGTATATAAAGACTCCTCTTTGTAAAATAGTGAGATATGCAGAAACATAAATACTAAAAGTACTCTTTCACTTTTCTCGTCTCTGCATCCATTTATCTTCCTATTATTTCTTTGATCTGATCCCTCTGTCCAACTAAAATCGAGAGTTTTAAAAGAGAAAATGTTTTTGGATAAATGAGTACAAATCTCAAGATGGTTTTTGCAATTTACCCTACGGAGGATATGGCTTCTATTAAGCTCGATCCATCATAGAAAGACTTCGATATATGGCTGATGTTTTCTTATCCTTAATTGATTAAATAATTAGTAGATGAATAATTAACAGGTGAATAAAGTGCTTGCATAGCCAGATGACTTTCCTTCATAGTGGGCAATTTTTTTTTTTCAACTAAGGCTTCGTTTGTTTTTCGAAAAATAACTTGTAGTAAAATGTTTTCCGAATTTTTCGGCGTTCGGCTCACGGAAAATAAATGAATCAAGGAAAATTTTTTTTTGTCAATGGAGAATGTACCATCATAAGTGGGAGAAATGACATATTTTTGGTGTTCGGCTGAACACTGATTTTTTTTTAATGGTAAATAGCGGAACTACTATATTTTACCTGCGCAATAGCTAGAACACTTGCCAAAACATTTCACAGATGGGGAATAGCTAGAACACTTGCCAAAACCAAATCTTTCACTAGGGTGCTCTGTTCTACACGAATTCGAAAGAACCGGAGCCGCCCAAAGCTGAAAATATTCCATTCCAAAAACGCTCATCCAGTTGCTCGTAAATCCCATGATCAAGAACGGAAATATTACCAAAAAATTCATAAACTTATTGTAGATATATAATGAACACGAGCTTTCTACTGTTTCTAATAAAAATAGAGACTTTGGCCAGTCCGACAAAATGGCATCCGTCATGATTCGGTCCAATTCTAGGTGCTAGATTGTCCACATAGAAGTCCATTTGGTACTCACGGAGCTAGTGTGCCAATCATCGGCCATTACCACTAATGTAACGATGGTTGAGATTTGTTGAGATACTAAGGAAGCTATCAGGCAAGGACTTAAAAGACCATTGCCCCTTGTCTAATGGTTGAGAGGAGTTAAGCGTATTCATCGGGGCACATGACGCATGTTTGATTCTCTAGACTCCCCAACAAATTTCACATTTGAACCCGCCCAATTGGGTTTTGACTGGCGCCTTACCTGAATCTAGTGACATATTTCATGGACCCTAAAGTGTACTCACAAATAAAGACTTGCTTGTCATGACAGGTTCAATAAATAAATAAGAAAAATTGCCGATACGAGGTTGGAACTAGAATGGGCAAATGTAGGGTAAGCCACCAGCTATGGGCAGGGCATAAAACCGCGATGGGGGAGACAACCTAATGGACTTCGATTCAACATGATCTCTGCCCTAATTCAAGTCATCGCAGTCAATCCATATGTTTCGTGGGATCGAAGAGAAATTCAGTGGCCAATAATTAGTACGATCGATTTCAGATCCCGAAGCGATGTTCGTTTTCAAACACCATAATTAATGCACCCAATAGAAGTGGAAAGGAATATGCTTATATGATAATTGCTTTTTTTATCTGTTGTTAAAATTAATAGCATATTGTGAGCCACAAAAAAAAATAAAACATAGTTAAAAACTATTGTAGGGGTTCACTTCTTAAAGAATTTGTGTCCCACAATATACTGTTATTCTCAGAGTTACACAAAAAAACTATTGTAATAACAAAGTCCTACTAAAAAATTTCCCATGAAAATCCGCATTCATTTTACCGTGAAATGTGTAGTGTTTGACAAATGATTCATTTTCAGAATATAGCAGATTCATAGGGCAACAAGGTCTACATTGATTCATTTTTCTTTCGCAATGTTCCATATGCATGTTTACAAGTTGAAACGAAACTATTTAGAGTCTTTTGGATTGATTTTTATATTTTTGTAATTTTTTAAAACCGATGTTTGTGGGATACTCATTAAACTTTTCTAAAATTTGGAACCCTTCGGAACATACAAATATTAGCAGGTAAAGTTCCTGTATATTGGCAGGTCAACAAAAGAAAGTACTTTTTACTTTAAATAAATGTTACACGAAGATTTTTTGGCTTAATAATACGTAGTTTTTACCTTTTTGTTATGTCATATATAGGCTTCCTTCAACAATGCTTTTGCTATGTGAGGCCCCATTGTAAGATTAAAGGAAATATATTAAGCCATCTATATTGGGAATGGAAATTAGAAGGTTACGGGAGAGTTGGGTTGGTGTTTCATGGCAATCTTTTCACGTTTTTTCAATCGAAGCTACTCGGCTAATTTCGACTGAAAATTGCTCACATGAACACCAGCCGTCCTACATGACATGATTGGCCCTAACAATGACAACTTGTAGTAAAATTTTAAAAACTTTTGATTTTTTTTTATTTTTTTCCTTTTATTCCTTTCTTTAGTTTTTCTTCTTTGCCTTTTTTTTTTCCTCTTGTTCCCTTCATTGGCCATCGCTAGGTCTTGTCTAATACCAAGAGAGAGTGTAGAGAAGTACAATCACCGTAATACAAGTGAGAACTAAATGGAAGATCGCTCGCCACCCAAAAATTTACCCAGGGAAAAGAGCAAAACAAGAAATCCTTCTTCTTCTTAAGCCAAAGGCTCAAATAAGCTAAGAATCAAACAAGTTTGAATTTTTTATTCATCATAACATGCTTATATAGATAAGCATAGAGCAGCGTAGGAAGTAGACTAAGCGTTAATATATTGACACTACCCAAACATTAAAGACACATAGATACTGAAATTTGACTCTTGAGAGCTACAACACTCTTAAGACTTTTGAAAATTTGGACTTAAATTCATTCATCTTCTTGGCCAAGCTGAAATAAACACCTTTGAAAAATCAACAAACATTTGAAAGAAATCATCAAAACAGCTCCCGATTGTTGAGTAGTCGATTGGTTGTCTCGATAACAACTCGTACACTAATATCGACAACTCTCTTGCTGATCGGAAGCTCTCTTGATGAATTTATCGGCTCACAATGAATGCTTTCAGCATCATTGTCGATGGCCAGCAACCTTGGACGAGGGGCAGCCCTCGCTGATTGGATGAGGTCAACCCTTCACTCGATTGGGGGTGAGGGCAACCCTTGCTAGATCCAACAAGGGTGGCGACCTCCATCGGCCATCGACGAGGCACGATGATGGTCGGAGGAGGGACAAGGAAAAAGGAAAAACGCCAAAAAAAAAAAAAAAAAAAAAAAACAACCATTAGTAAAATAAAAAAATATAAAATCCAAAATAATAATAATATTATAAAAATGTAAGTAAGACGGCTCGGTCGACGTCAATGTTTCCATTAAAATTGGCCCCATGAACTTATGTGGAAAAACGTTAAATTTTCAGGATTTGAGGCAAAATAAAATATTAACGATTGAATTGACAAAAAATGACGCATGTATTAGAATTTTTGCACTTGCTCCTTTTAGTGTCTTTTCTAGCCAAAAGTATAGTCAAGAGAACCCGGAAACAGCTGGATCGAAGAAAACCTACGTAAAAAGGTCACCGATGACGTTTTTTGGGTCATGAAGATGCTGGTCCCACATCCTTCATATTCACACCTCAACGACGTTGCGAGAGCCTTCACATTCCAGTCGGTGGTAAAAGTCGTTGGAGGATGGATGGGGGAGCGTTTGGGGTGGTCATCGGATCGAATCACTACAGAGAACCAAAAGAGCCAAAAATAAAAAAAACAAAGATTTATCAATTTTTTTACCGTGGCATTTTTGAATTTTATCTTTTTCATATCGACTTGCATGGGGGAGAGATTACACTTATTTACTTCATTTTTTGCGAAACAAATCGAGCCTAAGGAATGCGGATCGAGAAAACCTATCGAAAAGGATCATGGATGACGTTTTTGGGTCATCAAGATTGCTAGTCCCACGTCCTTTGAATTCACGCCTCGACGCAGACTTGGAGTGAGCCTTCACATTCCGAAGCCTGTCTACGTATTCGGATTGGCGGGAAAAGCGGTTGAGGATGGACGAGAGTGGTCACCGGATCGAATCTCTACAGAGAACAACAATGAAAAAGGCAAAGAAAAAAAAAAGCAAAGAAAGATTTTTCTTGTCGCCGGATTGAATCTTGGGTTTCGTCTTTTTCATGTCAACTCGCAATCTTCCTGACATTCCCGCTTGTGTATAGAAATCGCCATTTTCCGTTCCCAAATCACCCTGCGCCAAGAAAAATCCACAGTCCCTCGTTCAAACTGCTCTTTCGGTTTCATCTACAATCTCCCACGTCCAATCGTCGGCTGGCCGACACCCTCAAGCATGTTAAATTAGGCACATGAACACAAGAAAACATAGATTGAATACGAAAAAGATAAATCGAGACACAAGATTTATCTTTATCCAACTTTAAATTAGGTTACATCTAATAGATGATTCCATTATAGCTAGAACCTCACATCCCTTTTTGTTACGAACTCTTAATTATAAGAAAAAGAGATATATATAAAAATAGTTATTTATGCGCTCAAACCTAAATTATAAATAAAATACGGACTTAAATTATAAAAGCTCTTTGACTTCCTTGGGATACTGCCACTTGCAATTCCTGCCGAGGTAGCTCCGAGATCTTCGTGCTTTCTTGACGATAGGAAGTTTGAACTATATCATACATGCCTAGAATCCTCATCCGCATCGTTGCAACCTCAGATGACTTTCGCCCCTGACCCCATCTACACGGATCTTGCCTGCGAATTTTTGTCAGGAAGCTCGAGTTCTCATGATCCGAGCAACAAGCTCTATGAGTCTCTCTCTCTCTCTCTTTCTCTCTACATCCCAATAATTGGGTCTTTCAAATTATTAGGAGAGTAAATTGAAAATTTTGTAAGAAATGAGAATAACTTTAATGTAGCTAGATCTATCATCATCATCTAAAGTTCCATGTTCAGGGACTTCCATGCAAGGGTGATTGCTTTTTATTTGATCTCTCAAATTCTAAATTGACCTAATGATAAGTAAATAAATGAACAAATAATAACATGTAAATAAAAGTTCTTAAATAGCGCCTGCTGACCTAATCTCCTATTGGCCTTTTCAACATAGAGAAACATCTCAAGCTAACTCAACTATATAAATGTATGTATTTAGAGATAGTTTTTTTTTTTTTGATTGATATCAAAGGTGTCGGGCCAGCGTCCGTACGGATCGCGCACCTCGACTAATCCTCCGAGAGGGGCTAGCGCAGCATCCCATCGCCACGGGCCCTCGCTTAAATCACCACACCCGGAGGTTCGACCCAGGACCTCCGTGAAGGACCAGAGGCGCAAACCAGCTGGGCCACCGATGGGTGGGTGTTATGTATGTATTTAGAGATAGTTGTGTGACCGCGACATCCATAAACTCATGATCAAATGCTATTTTTTTTTGCAACTACTAGTGATTTTTTACATCCGCTATGGGAGGGCTTCATCTACTCACTTTTAGAGAGCGCTTAAGATGGGTGCCGGAAATGATCGGGGGTGTTACAAATATGGAAGCAAGGTGCGGCTGAGATGGGCTCGCTTGGCGGAGATGCACATTGTAATAGTGAATGTGGAGAGAGATAGTACTCTTTCCTTTTTCTTTTTCTTTGTTAAATTTAACTTGCAGCTTTTTAATTTTTTTTTTTCAGACAGATCTACATGCACGAATGCCTGTAAGGAGCAACATCTCCCAATCGAACATTGTTGGAGCGTTTGCAACCGATTATGACGTTGTCTTCTTTGACGAGCTCCACCGTACGTAAAGCTAGCCCTTCGACAGATTCAGTATCGATCTCTTTGCTCTCCCGGAGTTTCATGGAATGCGCGAATCATTAATCAGATGTATTCCTGATCATTAATCAGATGTATCTCGATATGAACAGTACATGATAAGACTTAATAAAACCGTAATTCAGACAACTCAAATCAATTTTAAATTAACACGTGAATGGGGTGTGTTTTCGCAGCTAGTCAAAAGCATCATCAAGAGAGTTCAAAACCATTGGACATCATCCTTGGGAAAATTCCCAAAAGAGCCCCAAGTGTCATTATTTTCTAGAATAAAGGACTGGATTTTGGTTTCAAGTAAGGGCTTGAAGTATCATCATTATCTCAAAAAAGGCATGAAGTGGCCTATGTTATTTAAATAAGGATTTGATCTCGTCGGCCGATCAAGGCCATTTTTTGTCAAAACATAAATTTAAGCTAAATTTTTTTGTTAAATTAATCTTAAAAAACAAAACAAAAATTTAAAAATAAGTAAAAAAAATCAAGGTCTATGATTCTTTGTTTTTTTTTTCAAAATATCTTAAAAAATAGAAAAAGGAAAAAAAAATAAATAATAAAAAATGATCAAAATGCCCATAACTAAAGTGACTCAAGTCCTCTTTTTTGAAATTAATATAGCCATTTTTAAGCTCTTATTTGAAATAATATGCATTTCATATCATTATTTGATGTAATGAGTATATTTTTATTTTTATTTTGAAATTAATTCACTTTTAAGTTTTTATTAAAAAATGATGGCATTTCAGCCATTTATATAATTTTTCTTCACCATCCGCAGAGGTCATCGATGACGTTGAAAACAAGTCGCGAGTCAACGCGTGTTTGACTCCCCTTTCCTGTCGCCTCGAGCGTCAGATCGGCGACCGTGGACATCCGGTCACGTCTGTCTCTGTTCCTTCCGATTCGTTCCACAATTAATCGCCGTGGAGAGCGAGTGACGCACTCCATGACGTCACCGATTTGCATGCATGGTCCATCGCGAGGAGAAACGACAAGACCTCTTTCTGGTTCTCCACGTGCAAAAAAGACAGGTTTCCAAGGCTAGGGCCACTGCCATCAGGGAGACGACAGCTGCCAGCCACCCGAGAAGATAAGATGAACCTTTCCTCTATTATACATCTAGTCGAGAAATCTTTATTTCGCGAAAAAAAAATACATTTTTCTAAAAATAATAAATTGTATCGTTTTGAAATGATTAGTTGATGAAAAATATTTAATTATCATGTCTAAATTTTTATGTGTGAGATGAACATTTTTTTTATTTTAAATCATTATTTTTCACTAAACAATCGTAGCATTTATTTGCATCCATTTAGTAAACTTTGAGGTGCGCACTTGGAACGAATGAATTCTAGATATAAAACATGAGCAATTACTTCCTTGGCATTATGTTTTCCTTTAATCTGCTGCAAACAAAATTAATTGCATGGCAAATGCAACAAGATAATTAGACTTTAAGACAAGATTGTAACTTTAAATGGAACATAGAAAATAGATGTATGCGTTTGTAGCAAAAAGAAAGAAAGAAGGAAAAATCATATGTGCTCATATCCAATTTTGCAACATAGGCTGGTCAAAGATCGATTGAGGGCGTGGAGGGATTTTTAATTCAGGAGTCGGAGATTATCCCGTTCAAATCGTATCGGTTGCCGGCAAGCTACTCCGAATTAGGGTCACCGCATAAATCGATGGATTGGACTAGTTATGCATACGGTTAGGGAAAATGTAATTATGCCAGCGGACACATTATCTCATCACTTGCCAAGATCGTTTTCCAGAAGCGAAATCGGACTCCACGGAAATCCACGTAAAAAAAGCCGAATCGCCATTCCTGCCTCTGTTTGTTCTGCACGATTCCATCTCATCTTCCCGCAGACACCTACGCCGATTCCAACAAATTCACGCGGGCGACACGCGTGCAAATGTACCCGAAAGAGAGGAGAGCTGTCGCGCCACCCTTCTAGAAGAGGTAAGTGTGCTGCTCCTCATTTCGTTTACGCCTTCTCTGGGGGCTCCCCGCCACTTTGACCGTCGACGTCGTCACCGGTTAAGAATGGACACCACCCGTACAACTTCCCCATCTGGAAAATTACTTTGCTTCATAGATATAATACATGGAGCCTCAACCTTCAATCATCAACCTCTTCTCGTTCTGTGCTCACAAACAGAAACCAGAACACCTCTCTCTCTCTCTCTCTCTCTCTCTCTCTCTGCTATCCGCTTGTGATCTTGGTACGCCTCTCTCTTTGTCTCGACACCGCCTTCGGCAGGTCGGTAGCCGGTGAATTCGGGATTTTTTTTTTTTTTTGTGTTCATGTTCATGGTCATGTTCTTGTCTCTATAGGCAAGCTAGAGGAACAAGAGAACCTTGTCTTTTGATTTCTTCACTCTCGCACGTATAACGTACGTGCCCGGTTTCTGTCTGCCCTCGTTTCGCTTGTTCCGGCGTAACTCCGGCTCTTTTCCCGGTTTCTCATTGGCATTGCCACGTTCCTTTGTTTTGCTCTTCTTTGTTGATCTTCATTAGAGAGCCATTCATTTTTTTTTTTTTTAATTCCAGAGGAAGAGACTCTGACAAGACCATGGACGAAGACAAGAATAAGTCGGAGCAGCCGGAAGGTGGCAGTGGTGGAAACAAAGGGAAGGACCAGAAGGTGTCCTTCTTCAAGCTGTTTGCCTTCGCGGACCGCCTCGATGTCATTTTCATGGTGGTCGGCACCGTCTCTGCCGTCGCCAGCGGGCTGGCGCAGCCTCTCATGACGCTCATATTTGGGAAGCTCATAAACTCTTTTGGCTCATCCGACCGCGACCACGTCGTTAAGGAAGTCTCAAAGGTATATACATATTGTGTTTAGCTCTCGTTCTTTTCTAATCAGTCGGATTTTTTGCTACCCGGAAAACGGCATTGCTTGTCCGAAGCTTCAACGAGTAATTAATGTCAATTATCAAGAAAGCGCTGAAATCGGGATCGATACTTTGCTCGGTTTGAACGCGAACCTTGCAAGACCTCATTTTCCCTGTTAAATGCTCTGGGTCGTACATATATGAACGTGAGGAGAACCATGTGACTCTTTCTATGTTCTGCACTTTGTTTTTTTTTTCAAGAAAAGGTGAGAGAAGACATTAATGGATAAAACATCTCAGTTAGTGAAGTTATGCTTTACGAGTTCTGTTCTGGTTTGACTTAACTTAGTTATATGTTTGGCATAGTAGTAACTAGTAAGCATTTATTAATTAGGTAAAATTGGTACCTAAATTGGCCAGTGGTGAAAGCATATGTTTGGCAGGATGCCGCGGTAGATATGCCAGAAAAGTCCTCCTTTCCTGTATATGTTATTTTACGTTACTAATGATAATAACTTTTGGACTTTCAGGTGGCCGTCTTGTTTTTGTACTTGGCTCTCGGCACCGGAGTCGCTTCTTTTCTCCGTAAGTTCAATCGGAATCTGTCTTCTCAACTTTCTTTAACATTACTGTGCTCCAGTATGTCTATACGTGGTCGAGTCCCTTGGCTTTTCTCTTGATTGCATAAATGGGGACTCAAAAGAAAGTTCTGTTCCGTTTGATGTTGGTTTCAGGATCTATCCATGTTGTTCAGGTCTAGCTAGAATTATATTTACTGACAGTGACATAGAATGTGGCATGACACCGAAAGTTCTCTATAATGCTTAATTAGTTTCGGGTTCTTTAGTGGTATTCTTTCTTCTTTGATGTTCGTATCTTATCTAGCTTCTCCGTAAGATCTGCGATTAAAGGCTTAATCGCTGTATACGTTGCAGAGGTAGCTTGTTGGATGGTCACGGGAGAGAGGCAAGCGACGCGGATTCGAGGTTTATACTTGAAGACAATACTAAGGCAGGACATTGCCTTCTTCGACACCGAGACAACGACCGGAGAGGTCATTGGGAGGATGTCTGGAGACACCATTCTCATTCAGGATGCAATGGGAGAAAAGGTAGAGATAGGGCTGGCACTTGCTTTTTTTTTTTTTTTCATATTTGTACCAGGAAAAGCATGATGACCAGGAAAGTAATTGTCATATGCCCCCAACTGACTCGTGAAGTTTCATTCATAACTCGCAGGTTGGCAAGTTTGTACAACTACTGGCGACATTTTTAGGAGGTTTCGCAGTCGCTTTTACGAAAGGATGGCTTCTTGCCTTGGTTCTCCTCACTTGCATTCCTCTCATCGTTATTGCTGGAGGCTCCATGGCGTTGATCATGTCTAAAATGTCGAGTCAAGGGCAGGTTGCCTATGCAGCAGCTGGAAATGTTGTGGAGCAGACAGTCGGAGCCATTAGAACGGTAAGTGAGAGAGAGATTTATAAACCTTGAAAACTTATATGCCATTAGGTATTGCAAGGATTTTCTTTTTGTCCAAATTTTGATCTTCTTTCTTTTTCATCGCTAGGTTGCATCCTTCACGGGTGAAAAGAGAGCAATAGAAAAATATGACAGCAAGCTCGAAGTTGCATATAAAGCTAGCGTTAAACAAGGGCTTGTGTCCGGCATGGGGCTTGGAGTTGTCCTGTTAATCGTGTTCTGCACTTACGGACTTGCCGTGTGGTACGGATCCAAGTTGATCATAGAGAAAGGATACAATGGCGGGCAAATCATCAATGTCATCATGGCCATTATGGTCGGCGGAATGTAAGCACTGTGCTTCTTTTTCTTCCATCTCTTCTTTTTATCAGTTTGCAAATTTACAGCAGAAATTCTCATCTTTCTCGAACGGACATTTCGTGGTCTGTAGGTCCCTGGGCCAGACATCTCCTTGCCTAAATGCATTTGCATCGGGACAAGCCGCAGCGTACAAGATGTTTGAGACCATTGATCGAAAACCACTCATCGACTCCTATGACACCTCTGGAAGGATATTGGAAGATATAAAAGGCGACATTGAGCTCAGGGATGTTCATTTTAGGTACCCGGCGAGGCCAGACGTGCAAATCTTTGCTGGATTTTCTTTGACGGTCCCGAGCGGCAAAACTGCAGCTCTGGTCGGTCAAAGTGGCAGTGGGAAATCCACAGTCATCAGCTTGCTCGAGAGATTCTATGATCCCGATTCTGGTGAAGTACTCATCGATGGCGTCAATCTGAAGGAGCTTCAGCTTAAATGGATCAGGGAGAAAATTGGATTAGTTGGTCAGGAACCTGTCTTGTTTTTAACAACTATAAGAGAGAACATAGCCTATGGAAAGGAAAACGCAACTGATGAGGAAATCAGGAAAGCGATTCAACTTGCCAATGCTGCAAAATTTGTCGACAAGCTGCCGAAGGTACCACTGTTCTTTTGATTTGAAATTTGCACGAGCATACTTGATAGAGTATGAACTCTACAAAAAGGAGCTTGACTTGATAAAGAAAAGAAAGTTATTCTTACAATATGCTCATTCATCCATACAGATACAAAAGTAAAGAGAGATTTACCATCGTATACCACTCATGATTGAAATTTCTCATCTGATGTTTTGTCTCAGTAATCAAGCAGATAAACAGAAATCTTTCGTTACTTTCATATCTCATATGTTGACTTCTAGTTAGATGTTTCGAGGTGCTAATCTTGACGGTGGAATGTGTCTGTAGGGCCTTGACACAATGGTAGGAGAGCATGGGGCACAATTATCTGGCGGACAAAAGCAGCGAATCGCCATAGCAAGGGCCATTCTAAAGAACCCGAGAATCCTCCTCCTTGATGAAGCAACAAGTGCGCTTGATGCAGAATCTGAACGAGTCGTTCAGGATGCCTTGGAGAATGTCATGACGAACCGAACTACTGTCATAGTCGCACATCGCTTGACAACTATCAGAACTGCAGACACCATTGCAGTTGTGCACCGTGGCAAGATAGTGGAGCAAGGTAAACTAATACTTCAACCTCATCCGACATATTCTTATCATCTCTTTTTGACAACTAATTCATGTTGAGACGCTCGAATCCGATATTTAGGAACTCATGAGGAGCTGATCCAGGACCCTGAGGGGGGCTACTCGCAGCTTGTCCGTTTGCAAGAAGGAAACAAAGCTGACGAAGAGAAACTTGGCCAGGTAGATAGGAAACTGGATACGCATTTTGAAGCCGACAAGTTACTGGTTAGAACCACTAGCAGAAACTCATCCGGTAGACCATCCATGAGGAAATCTATAAGCAGAGGTTCATCAGGAAGCCGCCACTCTTTTGCTCTCGGCTATGGTGTTCCTGGTCCAATTAATCTCGTCGAGATGGGTGGAGAGGAGGAACAATATGAGAGAACTGAACTGGACAATGAGAAGCGTCAGAGTGTATCCATCAGACGTCTTGCGTATTTGAACAGGCCCGAGTTGCCGGTTCTGGTTCTCGCATCCCTTGCAGCCTTGGTACATGGAGTGGTGTTTCCGATATTCGGACTCTTGCTGTCTTCTGCTATCAAAATGTTCTATGAACCTCCGGACCAACTAAAGAAAGACTCCAATTTCTGGACGCTCGTTTACATTGGTATGGGATGCATCACTCTAGTAGCCGTGCCGTGTCAGAACTACTTCTTCGGAATTGCTGGTGGCAAGTTAATTCGAAGGATACGATATATGAGTTTTCAGAAAGTTGTACACCAACAAATCAGTTGGTTCGATGATCCTGCTAACTCAAGGTATGCTAGATTTATCTTCATACTTTGCCCTTTCAACGTATTAGCATGTGTAATGCTAATTTACTCAGATAAATTCAAAGGTTATGCACCATGAAACGTCCTAACAATCTCTTTCTTTTAAACTATGCAGTGGTGCGGTTGGTGCGAGATTGTCCACTGATGCATCAACGGTGCGGAGTCTAGTTGGCGACGCATTAGCTCTGATTGTCCAAAATATAGCAACGGTTACAGCGGGATTGCTCATAGCATTCATAGCAAACTGGATGTTGGCTCTCATAGTTCTTGCAGTGTCACCTTTGATACTCGCTCAAGGATTTGTCCAAGCGAAATTCCTAAAGGGTTTCAGTGCAGATGCCAAGGTCTGTCTGCCCGTTCTAACTGTTCCTGGTTGTTTACACTCAACATATGATTTCACATGACACTTTCTTTATTCCCACGTTACAGGAGAAGTATGAGGAAGCTAGTCAAGTGGCGAATGATGCAGTCGGTAGCATCCGGACAGTGGCATCCTTTTGTGCCGAGAAAAAGGTGATGGACTTGTACGAAGAGAAATGTCAAGGCCCAAAGGAGCAGGGCGTCCGGCTTGGGGTTGTGAGCGGGATTGGATTTGGCTTCTCCTTCTGTGCGCTCTACTGCGTAAATGCTTCTTGTTCTACATTGGAGCTATACTGGTGCAACATGGGAAAGCAACTTTTCAGAAGTTTTCAAGGTAAAATATTTGGGAGTTGAATTCTTCTTTGGGGCCTTTATTTTTTTATGCAATAATCCTTTTCCAAGATGACATACTATTGACTATTGAGATCTGCAGGTGTTCTTTGCTTTAACAATTTCGGCAGTTGGGGTTCCCAGAGCAGCGCGATGGCCCCAGACACTAACAAGGCCAAGGATTCGGCTGCTTCGATCTTTTCCATTTTGGATAGCAAGCCTCAGATAGACTCGAGCAACGATGAAGGAATTACGCTGGACAATGTAACTGGAAACATAGAGTTGGAACATGTCAGTTTCAAATATCCAACCAGACCAGAGTTCCAAATCTTCAAAGACTTGTCCCTGACCATCCCCGCCGGCAAGGTAACAAAGGACAACCCCCTCTCTCTGGTCTCAGCTAGCTTATTGGAAACTGTAGATTTCACCGACGAAGAAGATTACCCACTTCATTGGTATTGTTAAGAGTAAAACTGAACCATGAAACTTTTCCTTGCAGACCGTTGCTTTAGTTGGAGAAAGTGGCAGCGGGAAATCAACGGTGATCAGTCTTATAGAGAGATTCTATGATCCCGATTCCGGCCGTGTATTTTTAGATCGCGTGCTGCTCCAAAAGTTCAAGCTTAGTTGGCTGAGGCAACAGCTAGGTTTGGTAGGCCAAGAGCCTATCCTCTTCAACGAAACAATCCGGGACAACATTGCCTATGGTAAGCAAGGCGGCGCCACTGAGGATGAGATCATTGCCGCCGCAAAGGCTTCAAATGCACACAACTTCATATCTTCCCTGCCTCAAGGTTAGGACACATCAGTTGGTGAGCGAGGAGTGCAATTATCTGGTGGACAGAAACAGAGGATAGCTATTGCTCGGGCTATTTTGAAGAATCCTAAGATACTTCTGCTCGACGAAGCTACTAGTGCGCTGGATGCGGAATCGGAGAGGATTGTGCAAGAAGCACTAGACAGGGTTATGGTGAATCGGACAACTGTAGTTGTCGCTCACCGCCTTACAACGATAAAGCATGCCGATATAATTGCAGTTGTAAAGAATGGAGTTGTTGCCGAGCAGGGAAGGCACGACACTCTGATGAAGATAACTGACGGCGCTTATGCATCGTTGGTGGCACTTCATGCAAGTGCTTCAAAGTGAAGACTATCTATTCATAACAAAGGATAATATCAGAAAACCTTGCAATTCTCTTCTTGTAGTGGACAATACTCATATAAGAATCTTCCTGAGGCCACAATTCGAAAAAGATGTGAACACGTATTTGTACAGTTCATCTTATGGCCTATTGAATGAAGCTGTTGCACGACTAAATTGTTTTGGTCCTGGATATTGTGAAACCTACAGGGGCAACACATAGAATACTAGGATAACGATTCTGTTGCGCTTGACTCGTCAATACATGAGAAACTTGAAGCTTGAAACAACAAAGGCGGGAAACGATAAATCATCCAAGCAATTCTAGTCGGTAGTCAGAGTCCCTTTTGTGATTACGAGTCGTGCTGTTCAGGAAATGCAAGCATATTCAAGAGGACTGCAAAAATTTAACAGCAGATTGCATTGAGGTGCTGTTATTGACAGATACAACATGTACAGCAACTGTTACATGACCAGGGACTGGTAAAAAAATTAAGTAGAGAGATCGGTAGAGGTCAAGTTTGATATAAGCGGGACCGGGTAAGAAAGAGTGTTGATATAATTAGATTTTGGTTATATCAAGTGGTGTAGTGGGGTGCTTTTATTAAACAGTAAATGAGTATGAGTAAAGAGAGAGAAGATTTTGCACACAGTTCAGCTTAGTGTAATTCTACATCCACTCTCCCACGCTAATATCCTACTGGCTGGAAGCCACTAGCAATCAAAGAGAAGTTACAGTCGCCTGAGCCTGCTCATACCTAAGCGCTTCTACACAGAGTCGGTGTTGCTTATTCTCAAGCTATCTCAACATAAGCACGACTAGCGTCACCTCTCAAAAGATTACAATCTAGGTGCTCTCGAAAGACAACGTAAATGTAAAGCTTTCTCTAAATTTGGATTTGTGACTCTTGATCTCTCTCATCTTTTCAGACATCTTAATCTACTTTTATACTCCTCGCATCCAAACTACCGTGGACAATTCAAGAGGATCAATCTCCAAATTGACTGTCGGACTATTGTTGGGAAGATTGGGGTAGCCGTTGAAGTTGATCAATCAAAAGTCCCGTAGATGTCGCCAATACAATCAAATCTTGATTGCCAAAATTAGAGTGATTCGCCACTGGAAAGTATCTTGCCTTCGGGATAATTATCAATGGATATCACGCGCCATTGAATATTTTGCTTAGATTATCTTGGTCAATTAACATATTATATATAAAGAATCCATACCAAATTATTAGCTATCAAGGGATGAGATAAAACATCTCAAAAAAATGATCTTGAAGATTGAGACAAGATTGTCCATGTAGGTAGTTTGAGTACTCCGCTTATATCAGCAGTTCTGGTTATATTCACCTTTCTAGTTATCTGATGATATTAGACTTTTGCTAGGCTTCTACTTATTTTGCTTATAATGATTCTATTTATAGAATCATTATAAGCAAAATAAGTAGAAGCCTAGCAAAAGTCTAATATCATCAGATAACTAGAAAGGTGAATATAACCAGAACTGCTGATATAAGCGGAGTACTCAAACTACCTACATGGACAATCTTGTCTCAATCTTCAAGATCATTTTTTGAGATGTTTTATCTCATCCCTTGATAGCTAATAATTTGGTATGGATTCTTTATATATAATATGTTAATTGACCAAGATAATCTAAGCAAAATATTCAATGGCGCGTGATATCCATTGATAATTATCCCGAAGGCAAGATACTTTCCAGTGGCGAATCACTCTAATTTTGGCAATCAAGATTTGATTGTATTGGCGACATCTACGGGACTTTTGATTGATCAACTTCAACGGCTACCCCAATCTTCCCAACAATAGTCCGACAGTCAATTTGGAGATTGATCCTCTTGAATTGTCCAACGGTAAGTTTGGATGCCGAGGAGTATAAAAGTAGATTAAGATGTCTGAAAAGATGAGAGAGATCAAGAGTCACAAATCCAAATTTAGAGAAAGCTTTACATTTACGTTGTCTTTCGAGAGCACCTAGATTGTAATCTTTTGAGAGGTGACGCTAGTCGTGCTTATGTTGAGATAGCTTGAGAATAAGCAACACCGACTCTGTGTAGAAGCGCTTAGGTATGAGCAGGCTCAGGCGACTGTAACTTCTCTTTGATTGCTAGTGGCTTCCAGCCAGTAGGATATTAGCGTGGGAGAGTGGATGTAGAATTACACTAAGCTGAACTGTGTGCAAAATCTTCTCTCTCTTTACTCATACTCATTTACTGTTTAATAAAAGCACCCCACTACACCACTTGATATAACCAAAATCTAATTATATCAACACTCTTTCTTACCCGGTCCCGCTTATATCAAACTGACCTCTACCGATCTCTCTACTTAATTTTTTTACCAGTCCCTGGTCATGTAACAGTTGCTGTACATGTTGTATCTGTCAATAACAGCACCTCAATGCAATCTGCTGTTAAATTTTTGCAGTCCTCTTGAATATGCTTGCATTTCCTGAACAGCACGACTCGTAATCACAAAAGGGGACTCTGACTACCGACTAGAATTGCTTGGATGATTTATCGTTTCCCGCCTTTGTTGTTTCAAGCTTCAAGTTTCTCATGTATTGACGAGTCAAGCGCAACAGAATCGTTATCCTAGTATTCTATGTGTTGCCCCTGTAGGTTTCACAATATCCAGGACCAAAACAATTTAGTCGTGCAACAGCTTCATTCAATAGGCCATAAGATGAACTGTACAAATACGTGTTCACATCTTTTTCGAATTGTGGCCTCAGGAAGATTCTTATATGAGTATTGTCCACTACAAGAAGAGAATTGCAAGGTTTTCTGATATTATCCTTTGTTATGAATAGATAGTCTTCACTTTGAAGCACTTGCATGAAGTGCCACCAACGATGCATAAGCGCCGTCAGTTATCTTCATCAGAGTGTCGTGCCTTCCCTGCTCGGCAACAACTCCATTCTTTACAACTGCAATTATATCGGCATGCTTTATCGTTGTAAGGCGGTGAGCGACAACTACAGTTGTCCGATTCACCATAACCCTGTCTAGTGCTTCTTGCACAATCCTCTCCGATTCCGCATCCAGCGCACTAGTTGCTTCGTCGAGCAGAAGTATCTTAGGATTCTTCAAAATAGCCCGAGCAATAGCTATCCTCTGTTTCTGTCCACCAGATAATTGCACTCCTCGCTCACCAACTGACGTGTCGTAACCTTGAGGCAGGGAAGATATGAAGTTGTGTGCATTTGAAGCCTTTGCAGCGGCAATGATCTCATCCTCAGTGGCGCCGCCTTGCTTACCATAGGCAATGTTGTCCCGGATTGTTTCATTGAAGAGGATAGGCTCTTGGCCTACCAAACCTAGCTGTTGCCTCAGCCAACTAAGCTTGAACTTTTGGAGCAGCACGCGATCTAAAAATACACGGCCGGAATCGGGATCATAGAATCTCTCTATGAGACTAATCACCGTTGATTTCCCGCTGCCACTTTCTCCAACTAAAGCAACGGTCTGCAAGGAAAAGTTTCATGGTTCAGTTTTACTCTTAACAATACGAATGAAGTGGGTAATCTTCTTCGTCGGTGAAGTCTACAGTTTCCAATAAGCTAGCTGAGACCAGAGAGAGGGGGTTGTCCTTTGTTACCTTGCCGGCGGGGATGGTCAGGGACAAGTCTTTGAAGATTTGGAACTCTGGTCTGGTTGGATATTTGAAACTGACATGTTCCAACTCTATGTTTCCAGTTACATTATCCAGCGTAATTCCTTCATCGTTGCTCGAGTCTATCTGAGGCTTGCTATCCAAAATGGAAAAGATCGAAGCAGCCGAATCCTTGGCCTTGTTAGTGTCTGGGGCCATCGCGCTGCTCTGGGTAACCCCGACTGCTGAAATTGTTAAAGCAAAGAACACCTGCAAATCTCAATAGTCAATAGTATGTCATCTTGGAAAAGGATTATTGCATAAAAAATAAAGGCCCCACAGGAAGAATTCAACTCCCAAATATTTTACCTTGAAAACTTCTGAAAATGTTGCTTTCCCATGTTGCACCAGTATAGCTCCAATGTAGAACAAGAACGCATTTACGCAGTAGAGCGCACAGAAGGAGAAGCCAAATCCAATCCCGCTCACAACCCCAAGCCGGACGCCCTGCTCCTTTGGGCCTTGACATTTCTCTTCGTACAAGTCCATCACCTTTTTCTCGGCGCAAAAGGATGCCACCGTCCGGATGCTACCGACTGCATCATTCGCCACTTGACTAGCTTCCTCATACTTCTCCTGTAACGTGGGAATAAATAAAGTGTTATGTGAAATCATATATTGAGTGTAAACAACCAGGAACAGTTAGAACGGGCAGACAGACCTTGGCATCTGCACTGAAACCCTTTAGGAATTTCGCTTGGACAAATCCTTGAGCGAGTATCAAAGGTGACACTGCAAGAACTATGAGAGCCAACATCCAGTTTGCTATGAATGCTATGAGCAATCCCGCTGTAATTGTTGCTATATTTTGAACAATCAGAGCTAATGCGTCGCCAACTAGACTCCGCACCGTTGATGCATCAGTGGACAATCTCGCACCAACCGCACCACTGCATAGTTTGAAAGAAAGAGATTGTTAGGACGTTTCATGGTCCATAACCTTTGAATTTATCTGAGTAAATTAGCATTACACATGCTAATACGTTGAAAGGGCAAAGTATGAAGATAAATCTAGCATACCTTGAGTTAGCAGGATCATCGAACCAACTGATTTGTTGGTGTACAACTTTCTGAAAACTCATATATCGTATCCTTCGAATTAACTTGCCACCAGCAATTCCGAAGAAGTAGTTCTGACATGGCACGGCTACTAGAGTGATGCATCCCATACCGATGTAAACGAGTGTCCAGAAATTGGAGTCTTTCTTTAGTTGTTCCGGAGGTTCATAGAACATTTTGATAGCAGAAGACAGCAAGAGTCCGAATATTGGAAACACCACTCCATGTACCAAGGCTGCAAGGGATGCGAGAACCAGAACCGGCAACTCGGGCCTGTTCAAACACGCAAGACGTCTGATGGATACACTCTGACGCTTCTCATTGTCCAGTTCGGTTCTCTCATATTGATCCTCCTCTCCACCCATCTCGACGAGATTAATTGGACCAGGAACACCATAGCCGAGAGCAAAAGAGTGGCGGCTTCCTGATGAACCTCTGCTTATAGATTTCCTCATGGATGGTCTACCGGATGAGTTTCTGCTAGTGGTTCTAACCAGTAACTTGTCGGCTTCAAAATGCGTATCCAGTTTCCTATCTACCTGGCCAAGTTTCTCTTCGTCAGCTTTGTTTCCTTCTTGCAAACGGACAAGCTGTGAGTAGCCCCCCTCAGGGTCCTGGATCAGCTCCTCATGAGTTCCTAAATATCGGATTCGAGCGTCTCAACATGAATTAGTTGTCAAAAAGGGATGATAAGAATATGTCGGATGAGGTTGAAGTACTAGTTTACCTTGCTCCACTATCTTGCCACGGTGCACAACTGCAATGGTGTCTGCAGTTCTGATAGTTGTCAAGCGATGTGCGACTATGACAGTAGTTCGGTTCGTCATGACATTCTCCAAGGCATCCTGAACGACTCGTTCAGATTCTGCATCAAGCGCACTTGTTGCTTCATCAAGGAGGAGGATTCTTGGGTTCTTTAGAATGGCCCTTGCTATGGCGATTCGCTGCTTTTGTCCGCCAGATAATTGTGCCCCATGCTCTCCTACCATTGTGTCAAGGCCCTACAGACACATTCCACCGTCAAGATTAGCACCTCGAAACATCTAACTAGAAGTCAACATATGAGATATGAAAGTAACAGAGATTTCTGTTTATCTGCTTGACAACTGAGACGAAACATCAGATGAGAAATTTCAATAATGAGTGGTATACGATGGTAAATCTCTCTTTACTTTTGTATCTGTATGGATGAATGAGCATATTGTAAGAATAACTTTCTTTTGTTTATCAAGTCAAGCTCCTTTTTGTAGAGTTCATACTCTATCACGTATGCTCGTGCAAATTTCAAATCAAAAGACAGGGGTACCTTCGGCAGCTTGTCGACAAATTTTGCAGCATTGGCAAGTTGAATCGCTTTCCTGATTTCCTCATCAGTTGCGTTTTCCTTTCCATAGGCTATGTTCTCTCTTATAGTTGTTAAAAACAAGACAGGTTCCTGACCAACTAATCCAATTTTCTCCCTGATCCATTTAAGCTGAAGCTCCTTCAGATTGACGCCATCGATGAGTACTTCACCAGAATCGGGATCATAGAATCTCTCGAGCAAGCTGATGACTGTGGATTTCCCACTGCCACTTTGACCGACCAGAGCTGCAGTTTTGCCGCTCGGGACTGTCAAAGAAAATCCAGCAAAGATTTGCACGTCTGGCCTCGCCGGGTACCTAAAATGAACATCCCTGAGCTCAATGTCGCCTTTTATATCTTCCAATATCCTTCCAGAGGTGTCATAGGAGTCGATGAGTGGTTTTCGATCAATGGTCTCAAACATCTTGTACGCTGCGGCTTGTCCCGATGCAAATGCATTTAGGCAAGGAGATGTCTGGCCCAGGGACCTACAGACCACGAAATGTCCGTTCGAGAAAGATGAGAATTTCTGCTGTAAATTTGCAAACTGATAAAAAGAAGAGATGGAAGAAAAAGAAAGCACAGTGCTTACAGTCCGCCGACCATAATGGCCATGATGACATTGATGATTTGCCCGCCATTGTATCCTTTCTCTATGATCAACTTGGATCCGTACCACACGGCAAGTCCGTAAGTGCAGAACACGATTAACAGGACAACTCCAAGCCCCATGCCGGACACAAGCCCTTGTTTAACGCTAGCTTTATATGCAACTTCGAGCTTGCTGTCATATTTTTCTATTGCTCTCTTTTCACCCGTGAAGGATGCAACCTAGCGATGAAAAAGAAAGAAGATCAAAATTTGGACAAAAAGAAAATCCTTGCAATACCTAATGGCATATAAGTTTTCAAGGTTTATAAATCTCTCTCTCACTTACCGTTCTAATGGCTCCGACTGTCTGCTCCACAACATTTCCAGCTGCTGCATAGGCAACCTGCCCTTGACTCGACATTTTAGACATGATCAATGCCATGGAGCCTCCAGCAATAACGATGAGAGGAATGCAAGTGAGGAGAACCAAGGCAAGAAGCCATCCTTTCGTAAAAGCGACTGCGAAACCTCCTAAAAATGTCGCCAGTAGTTGTACAAACTTGCCAACCTGCGAGTTATGAATGAAACTTCACGAGTCAGTTGGGGGCATATGACAATTACTTTCCTGGTCATCATGCTTTCCCTGGTACAAATAAAAAAAAAAGAGCAAGTGCCAGCCCTATCTCTACCTTTTCTCCCATTGCATCCTGAATGAGAATGGTGTCTCCAGACATCCTCCCAATGACCTCTCCGGTCGTTGTCTCGGTGTCGAAGAAGGCAATGTCCTGCCTTAGTATTGTCTTCAAGTACAAACCTCGAATCCGCGTCGCTTGCCTCTCTCCCGTGACCATCCAACAAGCTACCTCTGCAACGTATACAGCGATTAAGCCTTTAATCGCAGATCTTATGGAGAAGCTAGATAAGATACGAACATCAAAGAAGAAAGAATACCACTAAAGAACCCAAAACTAATTAAGCATTATAGAGAACTTTCGGTGTCATGCCACATTCTATGTCACTGTCAGTAAATATAATTCTAGCTAGACCTGAACAACATGGATAGATCCTGAAACCAACATCAAACGGAACAGAACTTTCTTTTGAGTCCCCATTTATGCAATCAAGAGAAAAGCCAAGGGACTCGACCACGTATAGACATACTGGAGCACAGTAATGTTAAAGAAAGTTGAGAAGACAGATTCCGATTGAACTTACGGAGAAAAGAAGCGACTCCGGTGCCGAGAGCCAAGTACAAAAACAAGACGGCCACCTGAAAGTCCAAAAGTTATTATCATTAGTAACGTAAAATAACATATACAGGAAAGGAGGACTTTTCTGGCATATCTACCGGGCATCCTGCCAAACATATGCTTTCACCACTGGCCAATTTAGGTACCAAGTTTACCTAATTAAAAAATGCTTACTAGTTACTACTATGCCAAACATATAACTAAGTTAAGTCAAACCAGAACAGAACTCGTAAAGCATGAACTTCACTAACTGAGATGTTTTATCCATTAATGTCTTCTCTTACCTTTTCTTGAAAAAACCCAACTAGTGCAGAACATAGAAAGAGTCACATGGTTCTCCTCACGTTCATATATGTACGAACCAGAGCATTTAACAGGGAAAATGAGGTCTTGCAAGGTTCGCGTTCAAACCCGAGCAAAGTATCGATCCTGATTTCAGTGCTTTCTTGATAATTGATATTAATTACTCGTTGAAGCTTCGGACAAGCAATGCCGTTTTCCAGGTAGCAAAAAATCCGACTGATTAGAAAAGAACGAGAGCTAAACACAATATGCTTATACCTTTGAGACTTCCTTAACGACGTGGTCGCGGTCGGATGAGCCAAAAGAGTTTATGAGCTTCCCAAATATGAGCGTCATGAGAGGCTGCGCCAGCCCGCTGGCGACGGCAGAGACGGTGCCGACCACCATGAAAATGACATCGAGGCGGTCCGCGAAGGCAAACAGCTTGAAGAAGGACACCTTCTGGTCCTTCCCTTTGTTTCCACCACTGCCACCTTCCGGCTGCTCCGACTTATTCTTGTCTTCGTCCATGGTCTTGTCACAGTCTCTTCCTCTGGAATTAAAAAAAAAAAAAATGAATGGCCCTCTAATGGAGATCAACAAAGAAGAGCAAAACAAAGGAATGTGGCAATGCCAATGAGAAACCGGGAAAAGAGCCGGAGTTACGCCAGAACAAGCAAAACAAGGGCAGACAGAAACCGGGCACGTACGTTATACGTGCGAGAGGGAAGAATATCAAAAGACAAGGTTCTCTTATTCCTCTAGCTTGCCCATAGAGACAAGAACATGAAAAAAAAAACGCTGAATTCACGGCGACCGACCTGCCAGAATGTGGTGTCGAGACAAAGAGAGACGTACCAAGATCACAAGCGGACAGCGGGGGGAGAGAGAGAGAGAGAGAGAGAGAGAGAGGTGCTCTTGGTTTCTGTTTCTGAGAACAGAACCAGGAAGAGGTTGATGCAGATAGAAGGTTGATGCTCCATGTATTTATAAGGAAAGTAATTTTCTAGATGGGGAAGCTGTTTGAATGGTGTCTATTCTTAGCCGGTAACGACGTCCACGGTGACGTGGCGGGGGCTCCCAGAAGGCAGAAACAAACTTAAGGAGTGGCACACTTCATCTTCTAGAAGAAGGGTCGAGTTTTTCCCTTTGTAAGAATGCGCTATAGTGTTGACCCTTTTTTCTTTTTCTTTTTTTTTTTGTTCTTCTAGAAATTTTTTTTTTTTTGGCCAGACATCCTTCTCGATGAGAAGCCCTAAAATAGCGCAAGAGCTCTCCTTTCTTTCGGACATAATTGCACACATGTCGCAGGCGGAATTGCCGAAATCAGGCGTAGACATTTGCTTTATGTTTACGACTGATTGGACAAACATGAAGAGAGGAATAGTGATTCGGCTTTTTTACTTGGATTTCCGTGGAATCCGATTTTGCTTCTAGAAGACTGCCCTACCGGTGATGATAATGTATTTGCTGGCATAATGACATTTTTCCTAAAGATAATTGAAACTCGATTTCAATTTTGTTTTATTTGGGGAATGATTATTAGAGGTTGTGAAATTCCCTGCAAGTCTCATGAATGGATAAGTCCAAGCCCTCAATTTATGCTAGTAATCTTAATTTAGAGCAATTTAGCGGCAACTAATAAGATTTGAACAGGATAGCCTTTAAGTCTTGAATTGGGAATCCGTGGATGCCCCCAACCAATTTTGGCCAATATAAGCATATATTTTCTATTTTTTTTTTTTGTGACAAACACATACATATATTTTCGATGTTCCATTTAAAGTTACAATGTTATCTCACCTCGTAGGTTTTCAGAGGAAGTAATCTTGCTTGATGACCATATGAATGCAAATGAAGGCTCCGTTTGTTTAGCAAAAATTAAATAATTCAAAAAATATTAATCTTAAAATAATTACTTGCATTGCTTACAAAAAAAAATGTATGAACGCAAAAATTTCATCTTTCACTAAAGTATTTAGATATAAATTTTTGTTGATAATATATATTTTTATTGAATAATTATTTTAATGATACAAACTATTTTTTTTGGAAAATATTTTTCAAATCATTCATTTTTCTCGAATAAATGCATCCAAAATTATTAACTCGACTCTCTCAATTTCTTAGGCGGTGCTAAGTTCAAAGTCAGGTCTTAAATTTACTTTCAAAACCTCAAATATTGCTAAAAATGGCAATTGATGCAAGGACCACAATACTCAGTACATATGATGATGTTGTATAATCATCTCGTCCGGCTCCTTCCTTACATTTTTCGAGCCTTCACTGATAAGAAAATCCAGAAAATGGGGGAAGAAAAAAGAAAGAGAATTATTCTATATAGGATGACATTGATTGGGCTGGAGTTCGATCGAAGGGGAAATTCCCAATTCCTCGGTGATCTTTTGTCTTGTTTTCTTTTCTTGAAAATGGCGAAAGAATAGGTCTTGATCTCTTATCGAAAACTTACAAAATACGCACGTCTGTGCAAAAAGTATTGTAACGCATCGATTCATAATGATTCTGTAAAGTTTTCACATGATTCAGTTCGGATTGAGTTAATATCCGTTACGATCATCGTTCGATCCGAAGAATTTCCTTTGCGTGCCTAATGAGAATAATATATGGAATAGAATAAAAAAGATGGACAGATTCTCATTATTGAATGAACGGAGTTGGTATTTTCACGAGAAATCTCTGAGTTCTTTCTTCACATCAAACGGGTCGAACGGCGTGAATTGGCCGATCGGGCGACCGTGAATCCTGTCGGTCAAGCATAAAAAAATTGCAAAGTCGGGAACAAAGCAGAAAGGCTCGTCTTATCTTCCCCATAGAGTGTGGGGCCCGTAGTTGTCGTCTCCCATTGAATGCAACACGCGTCTTTTGGCACGTGGAAAACTAGAAATAGGCCACGTCACCGAATGCGTCACTTGCTATGTGACTAAGGTTTTCTTTAGTTCGTGAAAGATAAATAATTTAAAAATAATAATTTTTTTTTTTTATGAAGGTGTTCGCGCGACCAACGAGCTTGTGCTCAAATCAACGATTAAGTATGACTAGTCCTCGATTAAAATCACCTAGCACAGAGAAATTTTGAACCGTCGATTAAGTCACATAGCGCAGAGAAGTTTTGAATCAGGACTTCTCGTGAAAGGAACTGAGCGCAAACCAACTCGACCATCAAATGATGGGTTGAAAAAAATAATTATTTATATCACTTGAAATCAATTATCATCTAAACTTTTTAATAAAATGACGAAAATATTTTTTATTTACTTATTATTATAAATGATACTAAAAATATTTTTTAAATTATTAATTGATGAATGAATCGAGAGGAATTGACAGAGCGCGCTAAGAACATAACGGATGTCGAAGCACCACCGGTCTAAGGGTTGAAGTGACAGCAAAGAAGAGGTCAAACTCGCGTTGACGCGTAGATTGCGAAGATTGTGGGCACAAGCAGTCTCGGACGCCATTGATGACCTCTAAGGATGATGTCCACTGGTTTTAAACTCTCTTGGTGATGCTTTTGACTAGCTACAAAACACGCCCATTCACTTGTTAATTTAAATTGAAATGCATTGTCTGAATCACAATTTTATTAAGTCTTATCACATATCGTTCAGTGTCTCGATACATCTGATTAACGAACTGGGCATTCCATGAAATTCTGCGTGAAAAAAAAGTTTGATATCGGAAACTACCGGATGGTTGGCTTTACATACAAAGAGTTCGTTAATGGGGGCAACGTCACAATCGATTGCAAATGCTTAGACGAAAGAAAAAAAAAAACATGGACCGTTAGTTTATGAGTAACACGATTACACAACTATCTCTAAAAACATAAAATTTAAGTACTTGAGTTAGATTGAGATGTTCCTTTAATGGTGAAAAGGCCCCTAGTAGATAAGGTCAGCAGGCGCTATCTGTCTAAGCACTTTATTTACCTATTCATTATTTATTTATTCACTCATCATTAGTAAATTAAGTATTCGAGAGATCAAATAAAAATCATCGCCCTCGCATGGAAGTCCTTGAACTTGGAGCTTTAGATGGTAGTAGATCCAACTAGATGAAATCCATATTCTCCCTGGCCATGTTTAAGAAAGAAAAATTACAAAAAAAAAAAAACCCATCTTGTAATTTGCTGTCATATTTAAAAAATCATTCTCACTTTTTAAAAAGTCTACTTTGCATCTCCTCAAAATTTGGAAGATCCATTATTGAGAGAGATTTCAACACTGTTGCCGATGCCCCTCACCACCGGCATCACCACCGCTCTCTCACAGGCTTGCGGCTCCAGATCATGAGAGCTCGAGCTTTTTGACATAGTTCGCAGACAAGATTCGGTCCAGATGGTCTCGGGTGGCGATCATCTGAGGTTGGCGACGATTGCCGATAGCGAGGGTCTAGACTTAGGATCAAAAAATGATGATTTCTATAAATAAGTGGAAATGTCATGACGCAAGTCGATATGAAAAGACATAATTCAAAATGCACGACCTAAAAAAAAATCTTTCTTTCCTTTTTTTTTTTTTTACTTTTTTTGGTTCTCTGTAGAGATTCAATCCGGTGACCACTCTAAGTGCTCCCCCATCCTTCCTCAACCACTTTTACCACCGATCGAATACGTAAACTGGCTTTGGAATGTGAAGGCTCACTCAAAGTCTGCTTTGATGAATGTGAAGGATGTGGGACTAGCAGTCTTGATGAACCAAAAACATCATCCATGACCTTTCTCAGTAGTTTATCCGATCGGCATTCCCTTAGCCTCAATTTGTTTAGCAAAAATTAATGAACAATTTTGAAAATATTTTCTAAAAAATAATCGCTACTTTTGACTAGCAAAAGTGTGTGATACGGAAGCATTCGACAATCGGAACCATCTATAAGTTCTAATCTGGTTCCATCGGCAAGTCCAACAACTTCGTTATTCATTCAAGTCAAAATTGATTTCGGTTATAACTCACTACTGTGGATCAAACCTGGAGATGCCGACATAAAGGCTAGTGCCTGAGTAGCCAACTTAGAAGTTACCGATGCCTAACCCAGCCCACTAAACTCGATTTTTTCCAAGATAGTTGCTAATTTTGTTGCGGACCAATGACGTACTAATGGGGGACTTATCTAAGTTATTTTCTTGGTCATTTGGAGACTTCCCATGATGATTATCTATTGGTCCAGCCTAGTGCATGAGATTGCTGAAGAAGTGCAAGTCTCCAAGTATTTAATGATTTTTGGTTTCTAGTTGTCTTAATCCCTTTCTAGTTTCCAAGTGTCTTTAATATTCAGGCAGTCCCTATGTGTCTAGTCCCCATGTCTTTATTAGTTGGTTGGTTCTCATGTTTTTAATGTTTAGACTATTTCATATGCATTAGGTCCTCTACGTAACAAAGGCGAGTTCTACATTGTAATGCAAACTTGATTGAATGAATGAGAATTCCTCTACGTGAGTTGAATTAAAACCTCTTCGGCATCTTTATCATAGGAAAGTGAATTACTCCTTGGTAATGAGCCAAAAAGCCCTTTATTCTTGGTTGGATGCATAGCCTTTATGTTATGGTGGTGAGCTTTCATCCTATCCGGATTGTATCCTCGGCTGATGTTATCTTTAGGCTTTTGTGGTGATCGTTCTATTCTTCATTCTACATCGTCTGTGAGTTCTTCAGTTTTATTCATACACTTATCCATACACCATCCATTACCTTTCGGTACATCTTTTCCAATTCCTAAACCCTTGTCCCCGATAATCCCCTTACACTGTCCAACTCTGAAAGTCCTACAAACAGAATCACTCGCCCACACACGTAACAATTTGGTATCAGAGCTCAAGGTTGAATTCATTTTGAGTGATTCCTTTTCAATTATCTATCTTTCCTCAAATGGATGATCATGTTCTGAGAGGTTTAACTTTGGAGCAAGCACACAATGAAAGGCAAGATCGCTATCAAAAATCTCCAAAGACAAATGGAACATGTCCTTGAACGCTTTGATAATCCATCAAGGTGTCTTGACGAACAACGCTGATGCAACGATTCTGATTCCCGACGAAGTTTTACTGCTGGATTTTTTTCCACTGGTGGAAACTCTAGTGATTCAAAATACCATGCTTGGAGGAGGAGAGGGAGGTACAAAGATCATGATCATGACATCAAAGTGGAGGTCCATGAGTTTAAAGGAAGTCTCAATGTTGATGACTTTGTGGATTGGCTTCATGCAATTGAATGAGTTTTGGACTTCAAGTCATACTCAAATGAAAAGAATTGTAAGGTTGTTGTGCGTAAATTGACGAAATAAGCTTCTCTATGGTGGAAAATCTGAAACACCAGTGAGCTAGAGAAGGCAAAAGAAAGATCAAGTCTTAGGAAAAACTCAAGAAGTTGATGAAAAAAAATTGTTCTTGCCCTCTACCTATAAGCAAGATCTGTTCTTGAAGCTAAATTCCCTCAAGCAACATGGGAAGAGTATTGAAGAATACATCAGGAAGTTTGAGCAACTCATGATGAGATGTTTGCTCCTATGATTTTAGAACATCACATCTCATCATGAGTTGCTCAAACTTCCTGATGTATTCTTCAATACTCTTCCCATGTTGCTTGAGGGAATTTAGCTTCAAGAACAGATCTTGCTTATAGGTAGAGGGCAAGAACAATTTTTTTCATCAACTTCTTGAGTTTTTCCTAAGACTTGATCTTTCTTTTGCCTTCTCTAGCTCACTGGTGTTTCAGATTTTCCACCATAGAGAAGCTTATTTCGTCAATTTACGCACAACAACCTTACAATTCTTTTCATTTGAGTATGACTTGAAGTCCAAAACTCATTCAATTGCATGAAGCCAATCCACAAAGTCATCAACATTGAGACTTCCTTTAAACTCATGGACCTCCACTTTGATGTCATGATCATGATCTTTGTACCTCCCTCTCCTCCTCCAAGCATGGTATTTTGAATCACTAGAGTTTCCACCAGTGGAAAAAAATCCAGCAGTAAAACTTCGTCGGGAATCAGAATCGTTGCATCAGCGTTGTTCGTCAAGACACCTTGATGGATTATCAAAGCGTTCAAGGACATGTTCCATTTGTCTTTGGAGATTTTTGATAGCGATCTTGCCTTTCATTGTGTGCTTGCTCCAAAGTTAAACCTCTCAGAACATGATCATCCATTTGAGGAAAGATAGATAATTGAAAAGGAATCACTCAAAATGAATTCAACCTTGAGCTCTGATACCAAATTGTTACGTGTGTGGGCGAGTGATTCTGTTTGTAGGACTTTCAGAGTTGGACAGTGTAAGGGGATTATCGGGGACAAGGGTTTAGGAATTGGAAAAGATGTACCGAAAGGTAATGGATGGTGTATGGATAAGTGTATGAATAAAACTGAAGAACTCACAGACGATGTAGAATGAAGAATAGAACGATCACCACAAAAGCCTAAAGATAACATCAGCCGAGGATACAATCCGGATAGGATGAAAGCTCACCACCATAACATAAAGGCTATGCATCCAACCAAGAATAAAGGGCTTTTTGGCTCATTACCAAGGAGTAATTCACTTTCCTATGATAAAGATGCCGAAGAGGTTTTAATTCAACTCACGTAGAGGAATTCTCATTCATTCAATCAAGTTTGCATTACAATGTAGAACTCGCCTTTGTTACGTAGAGGACCTAATGCATATGAAATAGTCTAAACATTAAAAACATGAGAACCAACCAACTAATAAAGACATGGGGACTAGACACATAGGGACTGCCTGAATATTAAAGACACTTGGAAACTAGAAAGGGATTAAAGACAACTAGAAACCAAAAATCATTAAATACTTGGAGACTTGCACTTCTTCAGCAATCTCATGCACTAGGCTGGACCAATAGATAATCATCATGGGAAGTCTCCAAATGACCAAGAAAATAACTTAGATAAGTCCCCCATTAGTACGTCATTGGTCCGCAACAAAATTAGCAACTATCTTGGAAAAAATCGAGTTTAGTGGGCTGGGTTAGGCATCGGTAACTTCTAAGTTGGCTACTCAGGCACTAGCCTTTATGTCGGCATCTCCAGGGTTGATCCACAGTAGTGAGTTATAACCGAAATCAATTTTGACTTGAATGAATAACGAAGTTGTTGGACTTGCCGATGGAACCAGATTAGAACTTATAGATGGTTCCGATTGTCGAATGCTTCCGTATCACACACTTTTGCTAGTCAAAAGTAGCGATTATTTTTTAGAAAATATTTTCAAAATTGTTCATTAATTTTTGCTAAACAAATTGAGGCTAAGGGAATGCCGATCGGATAAAACTACTGAGAAAGGTCATGGATGATGTTTTTGGTTCATCAAGACTGCTAGTCCCACATCCTTCACATTCATCAAAGCAGACTTTGAGTGAGCCTTCACATTCCAAAGCCAGTTTACGTATTCGATCGGTGGTAAAAGTGGTTGAGGAAGGATGGGGGAGCACTTAGAGTGGTCACCGGATTGAATCTCTACAGAGAACCAAAAAAGTAAAAAAAAAAAAAAAAGGAAAGAAAGATTTTTTTTTTAGGTCGTGCATTTTGAATTATGTCTTTCATATCGACTTGCGTCATGACATTTCCACTTATTTATAGAAATCATCATTTTTTTGATCCTAAGTCTAGACCCTCGCTATCGGCAATCGTCGCCAACCTCAGATGATCGCCACCCGAGACCATCTGGACCGAATCTTGTCTGCGAACTATGTCAAAAAGCTCGAGCTCTCATGATCTGGAGCCGCAAGCCTGTGAGAGAGCGGTGGTGATGCCGGTGGTGAGGGGCATCGGCAACAGTGTTGAAATCTCTCTCAATAATGGATCTTCCAAATTTTGAGGAGATGCAAAGTAGACATTTTTAAAAAGTGAGAATGATTTTTTAAATATGACAGCAAATTACAAGATGGGTTTTTTTTTTTTTGTAATTTTTCTTTCTTAAACATGGCCAGGGAGAATATGGATTTCATCTAGTTGGATCTACTACCATCTAAAGCTCCAAGTTCAAGGACTTCCATGCGAGGGCGATGATTTTTATTTGATCTCTCGAATACTTAATTTACTAATGATGAGTGAATAAATAAATAATGAATAGGTAAATAAAGTGCTTAGACAGATAGCGCCTGCTGACCTTATCTACTAGGGGCCTTTTCACCATTAAAGGAACATCTCAATCTAACTCAAGTACTTAAATTTTATGTTTTTAGAGATAGTTGTGTAATCGTGTTACTCATAAACTAACGGTCCATGTTTTTTTTTTTCTTTCGTCTAAGCATTTGCAATCGATTGTGACGTTGCCCCCATTAACGAACTCTTTGTATGTAAAGCCAACCATCCGGTAGTTTCCGATATCAAACTTTTTTTCACGCAGAATTTCATGGAATGCCCAGTTCGTTAATCAGATGTATCGAGACACTGAACGATATGTGATAAGACTTAATAAAATTGTGATTCAGACAATGCATTTCAATTTAAATTAACAAGTGAATGGGCGTGTTTTGTAGCTAGTCAAAAGCATCACCAAGAGAGTTTAAAACCAGTGGACATCATCCTTAGAGGTCATCAATGGCGTCCGAGACTGCTTGTGCCCACAATCTTCGCAATCTACGCGTCAACGCGAGTTTGACCTCTTCTTTGCTGTCACTTCAACCCTTAGACCGGTGGTGCTTCGACATCCGTTATGTTCTTAGCGCGCTCTGTCAATTCCTCTCGATTCATTCATCAATTAATAATTTAAAAATATTTTTAGTATCATTTATAATAATAAGTAAATAAAAAAATTTTCGTCATTTTATTAAAAAGTTTAGATGATAATTGATTTCAAGTGATATAAATAATTATTTTTTTCAACCCATCATTTGATGGTCGAGTTGGTTTGCGCTCAGTTCCTTTCACGAGAAGTCCTGATTCAAAACTTCTCTGCGCTATGTGACTTAATCGAGGGTCCGTGGTTGTGGGTTTGCGGGTTCTCTCGAGGACTAGTCATGCTTAATCGTTGATTTGAGCACAAGCTCGTTGGTCGCGCGAACACCTTGATCATAAAAAAAAAAAAATTATTATTTTTAAATTATTTATCTTTCACGAACTAAAGAAAACCTTAGTCACATAGCAAGTGACGCATTCGGTGACGTGGCCTATTTCTAGTTTTCCACGTGCCAAAAAGACGGGTGTTGCATTCAATGGGAGACGACAACTACGGGCCCCACACTCTATGGGGAAGATAAGACGAGCCTTTCTGCTTTGTTCCCGACTTTGCAATTTTTTTATGCTTGACCGACAGGATTCACGGTCGCCCGATCGGCCAATTCACGCCGTTCGACCCGTTTGATGTGAAGAAAGAACTCAGAGATTTCTCGTGAAATACCAACTCCGTTCATTCAATAATGAGAATCTGTCCATCTTTTTTATTCTATTCCATATATTATTCTCATTAGGCACGCAAAGGAAATTCTTCGGATCGAACGATGATCGTAACGGATATTAATCAATCCGAACGAATCATGTGAAAACTCTACAGAATCATTATGAGGCGATGCGTTACAATACTTTTTGCACAGACGTGCGTATTTTGTAAGTTTTCGATGAGAGATCAAGACCTATTCTTTCGCCATTTTCAAGAAAAGAAAACAAAACAAAAGCACCGAGGAATTGGGAATTGCCCCTTTGATCGAACTCCAGCCCGATCAATGTCATCCTATATAGAAGAATTCTCTTTCTTGTTTCTTCCCCCATTTTCTGGATTTTCTTATCAGTGAAGGCTCGAAAAATGTAAGGAAGGAGCCGGACGAGATGATTTTACAACATCATCATATGTACTGAGTATTGTGGGTCCTTGCATCAATTGCCATTTTTAGCAATATTTGAGGTTTGAAAGTAAATTTAAGACCTGACTTTGAAACTTAGCACCGCGTAAGAAATTGAGAGAGTCGAGTTAATAATTTGGATGCATTTATTCGAGAAAAAATGAATGATTTGAAAAATATTTTCCAAAAAAAAATAGTTTGTATCACTAGAAATAATTATTCAATAAAAACATGATATTATCAACAAAAATTTATATCTAAATACTTTAGTGAAAGATGAAATTTTTTGCGTTCATACATTTTTTTTTGGTAAGCAATGGAAGTAATTATTTTAAGATTAATATTTTTTGAATTATTTAATTTTTGCTAAACAAACGGAGCCTTCATTTGCATTCATATGGTTATCAAGCAAGATTACTTCCTCTGAAAACCTACGAGGTGAGATAACATTGTAACTTTAAATGGAACATCGAAAATATATGTATATGTTTGTCACAAAAAAAAGAAAAAGAAAATATATGCTTATATTGGCCAAAATTGGTTGGGCGCATCCACGGATTCCCAATTCAAGACTTAAAGGCTATCCTGTTCAAATCTTATTAGTTGCCGCTAAATTGCTCTAAATTAAGATTTCTAGCATAAATTGAGGGCTTGGACTTATCCAATTCATGAGACTTGCAAGGAATTTCACAACCTCTAATAATCATTCCCCAAATAAAACAAAATTGAAATCGAGTTTCACTTATCTTTAGGAAAAATGTCATTGGGCCAGCAAATACATTATCATCACCGGTAGGGCAGTCTTCCAGAAGCAAAATCGGATTCCACGGAAATCCAAGTAAAAAAGCCGAATCACTCTTCCTCCCTTCATGTTTGTCCAATCAGTCGTAAACGTCAAGCAAATATCTACGCCTGATTTCGGCAATTCCGCCTGCGACATGTGTGAGAGCTCTTGCGCTATTTTAGGGCTTCTCATCGAGAAGGATGTCTGGCCAAAAAAAAAAAAATTCTAGAAGAACAAAAAAAAGAAAAATAAAAAAGGGTCAACACTATAGCGCATTCTTACCAAGGGAAAAAGTCGACCCGTCTAGGAG